>JALQSN010000191.1:0-85910 GCA_023690525.1 Holotrichia oblita
ACTTTTCGACAACCTGTGGCCATTAATGCAGCCAACAAACTTAAAGAGATAGTTTTTAAATATCTTGTTTTCATATTATCCTCCTTTTCTACCCTTTAATTCCGCTTCTAGAAACACCCTTAATAATATACTTTTTAAGTAAAAGGAATACCACCAATAATGGAATGGTGATGATGGTAGAAGCCGCCATCCGTATCCCTGCAGCGATTTTTCCCTCTGAGTCAGTGAGGGCTACTCGAATACCGTTACTAATCAGTCGCATGCTGCCCTTAGTAGTAACTAGGTTTGGCCAGATATAAGCATTCCAGGAACCAATCATACTTAAAATGGTTATTGTTATCAATGTTGGCTTAGCCACCGGAATAACTATTCTCATCAAAAATTTAAAATCACTCACACCGTCAATCTTGGCGGCTTGATAAAGTTGATTTGGTATTTGTTTAATAGTTTGTCTTAAGAAGAAGACGTAGAATGTAGACGTCATAAACGGAATAGTAAGTGCTTTATAAGTATCTAACCAGCGTAAGTCAGAAACGGTAATAAAGTTTGTAATGGTCATCATTTCGCCCGGTATCATCATCGTTGCTAAAATTAACATAAAGATGAAATCACGACCTTTAAAGTTCAATTTAGCAAAAGCATAAGCCGCTAATACAGTTGTTACTAATGTACCAGCTGTAGAAATCATACCAACTATGGTTGTATTCTTTAAAAGTGTACCAAATTGAATTTGATTAAGTACTTGAATAAAGTGCCGATGGAACCAATCAAACGGCATCATTTCTTTAGGAAGAACTTTAAAAGTTTGAGTTAATTCAAATTCTGTTTTCATTGAAGAAGAAATCATCCAAAAGAACGGTATCAGAACAACTACAGCACTTATTGTTAAAATCAAATATAAAACTACTAATTTAATAGTTGAGAATACTTTCTCGCGCTTCTCAATTTGTTCAATTGTCAAAGGCTTTTTTACTAATTTAACTGTCTTTTCCATGTTTCCCTCCTTTAATAATGAACTTTCTTATTACTAACATACATTTGAATGCCAGTAAAGAGCATAATTATAGCTAGCAATATTACTGCTCCGGCTGAAGCTTGAGTTAAATTCCCAGCACTATCAGGTTGACTAAATGGTCTCATAATATAACCAACTATAGTAATAAAGTCACTAGATAAGCTTCTTCCAGGAGCCCCCATCTTTTCGCCATAAAGAGCAACGATCGAAGTATATGATTTAAATGAACTAATAAATGAAGTTATAGCAACGTAGGCAATCATTGGCGAAATCATCGGAACTGTAATCTTGAAAAATGTTCTAGCTTTCTTAGTTCCATCAATCTTGGCGGCTTGATAATATTGTTTATTAATATTTTGCATACCAGATAAGAAAACCATGATTTTAAATGCTAAGGCATTCCACACCATATATGAAATAATAAGAATCATCGCACTGCTCCACTTAACAACATCTCCAGTCTGTGTTGACCCGAAGAAAGTTATAGGTTTAATACCCACTATTGAAAGCATGCGGTTCACAAAACCATTTTTTCCATCAGCAAATAAAACAGCGAAGACAAGACCAACGGCGAAAGTATTTGTAATATATGGTAAGAAGAATACTGTCTGATAAAGTCCTTGTAATCTTTTAATAGAATTTAAGCCTACCGAAATAAGTAAGGCGGCTACCAAGGAAATAGGAACACCAACAAATACAATAAAGAAGGTATTCTTCATCGCTGTTAAAAACAGCTTATCATCAAGAATACTTTTATAAGCACTAATACCGAAACCATCAAACTCCGCTGTACTCAAGATGTAATTTTCTTGAAAGGATACGACAAAGGTATTAATAATTGGATAGAAAGTAAAGACAATCAATAAAACCATTAGTGGGGCAAGATAAATATAACCTTTGACATTATCTTTTAATTCAATGGTAAAGAATTTAATTATCTCGTACTTCATTACTGGACCAAAGTCGATAACATAATAGTAAGCATTTATTGGCAATCTAGCAAAAATACCAACCAAAGTTACACCGAATGAAAGAATACCTAAGCATAAATCACGAACAAGTTTCAGTAAGAAATTTAAGATTGTATAAGGGATTTTCAGTAGGAAAATACCCACTTTTATCAAAATATTTACGGTAAAATTCTTACTGCCTGCTTCTAGAAAGAAGCCATCGACTTTAGAGTTTATCGCAGCATATTTATTTTTGACATCTTCACTGAAGTCAAAATCCCACTTTTTAATGTTTGAAGAAAAAGCATAAAGATGATGATGAACTTGATGACGATATTTTTTTAGATACACTCTTTTGACTTCGAATGAATCTTTTTTATAGTGTTGTTTTTTTACTTTAATATCAATTTTAGTAGATTGAATTTGTTTTTTATTTAATGTTAAATATTTTTCATAAAGCTCGGCTGTTATTGTAAAAATTTCTATACGTCTAGCAGTCATCTCTTTATGGTAAGAAATCATATTGGTTAAATAAGCAATTGTGGCTTGTTGTCTACTGCTTTTCTTATTTAAACCTTCTAAAGCAGCAATTCTCGCTTCTATTTTAGCGATTCTTCTTAGATGTAATTTTTCAATTTTAGCGATTCTGCTTCTTATACTTTTCGCCCTAAAAGCGAATTTTTTAGCTTTTCTCGCTTCTTTAGGCATCTCGCTCATAGACATATTAATCTTAGCATTATGTTCTGCTAAGTCTTTTTGCGCTTTTTCTAAAAGAACTTGATGCTTAGCGACTTCCTCTTGGTTGCCACCTTCTTTTAAAAGAGCAATTTTATCAGAGTGTTTTTTAATTTGATTTTGATATTTACGACCGCTTCCTGTCACCAGTTTATCGACTATCAAAACGTTGTAATAATAGCGGATATTCCAAGAAACAACACCGACACCTTTTCCAATTATTCCCCAGAATGCTTGCCATTGTTTTTTACAAACTTTAGCAAAAATAAAGAAAGTCATTATTATTGAAAAGAGGGACAAAAGTATAAAATAAGGCTCGGTATGCGGATATTCCCAGAATTAATATATTAATATCCATGGCCTATTCCCCATAAATTGCTTTTTCAGTCTTTTTATCAAATATATAGATTTTGCCAGGTTTGGCACCAACTTTTATTTTCTTTAAATCTGCGACTTCATCGCTATCAAGAATCGCTCGAACTTCTTCGCTAGATTTACCAACTTTAAAACGAATAGAAGTATCGCGACCGATTTGTTCGTAGAATATTATAGAAACTTCCACGCCATTTGGATCAACGCGCATATGTTCAGGACGAACACCAATATAATAATCACCATTAGGTACTTTGTAATTCAATTTGCCAAATACAATTCCGCCAATAACGACATCACCATCTTTAACAGATCCTTCTAAAATATTAATTGGTGGGTTGCCCAAGAACTTAGCAACAAATAAATTGGTTGGACGACGATAGACATCTTGTGGATGACCAATTTGGTGAATGACACCTTCTTTCATGACTATAATTTCATCAGAAATGCTCATCGCTTCTTCTTGGTCATGAGTTACGAATATGGTTGTAACACCAGTTTCTTGTTGGATTCTTTTAATTTCTTCTCTTGTTTGTAATCTTAATCTTGCATCAAGGTTACTGAGTGGTTCGTCTAACAATAATACTTGTGGGTTTTTCACCATTGCTCTAGCAATCGCCACTCTTTGTTGTTGTCCACCAGAAAGTTGTCCTGGTTTACGATCAAGGAAAGGTTCAATTTGTACTAACGCTGCTGCCTTAGCCGCCCGTTCTAGCGCTTCTTTCCGTGGAACTCTTTGATTTTCCAATGGAAACATAATGTTTTGACGAACTGTCATATGAGGATACAGAGCATAGTTTTGGAAAACTAAGCCAATACCTCTTTTTTCTGGTGGTAGATTGGTGACGTTATCATCACCAAAGAAAATTTGTCCATTTGTCGGTTTATATAATCCGCAGATCATATAAAGTGTGGTCGACTTTCCACAACCAGATGGTCCTAATAAACCAATAAGTTTTCCAGATGGTATTGTGATGCTGATATTATCCACAGCAACAACATCCTTAAACTTCATAGTAAGGTTATTCATTTTAACTTGCATTTTAATCTAATTTCCCTTCAGATAGATATATAATATCATAACTTGTTTTTTAATGCAATTATTTTTATCAAGAAAAACGGCACATTTTTTTCTTATAAACTACAAACTATTATGTTTCTTAAGCGCTACCTCTTAATATATTATATTAATATAAATAAAAAAATCTCCATTTTTGAAGATTTTTTTTAGCAATGCTTGTAATTCTATATTAAATTGTAAGCCATCGCGTGACTAGTAGTAAGTCATTATTATTTTTTCCGATTTTTCGGACATACTCTATCCAATAATTGGCAATGAATTATTGCGTTCAGTATTAGACCTGCAAACAAAGAAAAAGAAATGAAATAACATAAAATTAATAAGGATACTATATAACTCAAGGGACCATAAATATTATTAAAATTGATTACCCTACTAGTTAAGATATTGAAAATAATTAAAGTGAAAATTATCCCAATACTACTCAAAATAGCGCCTCTTATAACATACTTTATTTTCATCTTCCTACTCGGAGCAAAAAGGAAGAAAAAAGTTAATAAACTTAAAATAAAAATGAATGTTAAAACAAAGGAAAAATAATCATAAATATTGACATTAAAAATATTATCAAAAGACTTTTCAAGAGCCGTAATAAAAATCGTATAAACTATGATTAAAAAAAGGAACAGTAAGGTAATTTTATATGATTTTATCTTCTTTTTAATACTATTATTTTGCTCTTCATCTTTTAATTCAAATAAGCGATCACTAACATTCAAAAATGCTTTAATGCCATTGGCGGCGACATTAAATGAGAGGAAAAGAGCAATTAAAAGTGCTAAGTAATCTTCTGGACGAATATTGGAAATGAAACCACTTAAAACACCAGTATTCCCTTCTGGTATAAGAAACGCAATATAAGTGGAAATAATCGCTGACGGCAAACGAAAAAGTGAAAATGCAAATTCAATAAGATAAAGAGTTGGTATTAATGCTAAAACAATATAATAACTAAGTGAGCTAGCCACCCAAAAATTCTCTTTATCAAAGATAATACGAAATATTTCTTTTACATATTTAAAGAATGAGTATTTTTTTTGATTAGCCATGTTTTTATTATCGCATTTTTAATAATATTTATACTAAATCAAGCCGCGGAACAATCTCTGTTTGTTTTTCTAAATCAACTACTACAGTATTGGAGAAGAAACATTTAATTGTGCTACGTCGTTTGGTACAGAACATTAATAATATTGACGCTATTAACACTATTGGTGTAAATAAAATGACCGTTATGGCAAATTCAAAAATTACTCCAACCATCATTCTTGCTATTAAGAAAATAATAGGTACTGTCTGTCCTTTATTAGTAACTAATCCTAATTTGAAAATTTTTCTACCAATGGTTTGGCGATTTTTGTCAAACATTGGAATAGCAAATGAAGTGATAACAGCAGCAAAGAATCCAGATAAAAGTGGCAATGCCATATTGATAAAGATAATATCTTGCGATGGTTTGCTAACTAAATTGGTATAATCATCAATACTTACTTCATCACAACGTTTGTCTTTTTCTAAGCAATAATACCGCGCAGTAATTATAGCACTATTAACTTCTTCTATCTTATCATCATACTCTTCACTACCTTCAACCAAACTTTGTAATTCTTCATTTTTTAGTTTGATAATTTGCTTCAGCAGTTTTGATATCTTCAAGTTGCCCTTTTTCAAAAGCAATTCCAAGTTTGTCCTTAACTACATCATTGACTGTTTCGCGATATATTAGATTATTTTGTTCATTTGCAGCATTAATTTTCTTTTCTGCTGAAAGATAAATTCTTTGGGTAAATAAGATATTGATCAAGTACATAAACATGACAAATAGCACTATATTAATTATTAAATCAACTGCTGCCGAAAATATTCTTTTATCATAGCCAGCCGATTCATAGCCGACACTTTCGCCATTATTCATACTTCCCCTTTCATTACTACATTTTCAAAGTGCAGTAAATCGGCATTTTTGCCGACAATTATTATCATATCATCTTTAATTATTTTATCGTCAAACTGTGGGATAAAAACAGCATCATCCCGAATAATAGAAACAATATTTATTTGATAATTTTTTCTTAGTTCTAATTCCGCTAAAGTTTTACCTTCAAAGATATCTTCATTAATTTTCAAATAAATAATAGCATAATTTTTATCTAAACAAATAATATCTTTAACATTAATCATATGCAGTAGCTTTTGCGCCAAACGCAATCCGCTATCATGCTCTGGACTTATAATTTCTGTCGCACCAATTTTACTTAAAACTTGACTCATTCTGATGCTTGCTGTTTTAGCAATAATATTTTTTACACCTAGTTCATTAAGCGCCGCAACTGTCATAATAGAAGCTTGAATATCAGAGCCAATCGCTACAATGGCATAATCGACATTGCTTATGCCCATTTCTTGCAGTGCCTCGATATCAGTTGAATCAATCGCTGCTGAAAAATCCACTTTATCTGCTACTAATTTCACTCGTTCAGGAGAACTATCAAAGGCAATAACCTTTTGTCCGTGCTCCACTAAAGCATTAACTACGCTAATTCCAAATCTTCCTAAGCCGATAATAGCAAATTCTTTCTTTTTCATAAAGTTTATTATAATGTATTTATCAATATTTTTCAAATAATATTGCTGAAAAATTTTAAAGTTGTATAATGGAGCAGGTGAATAATATGTCAATAGTCAATAAAATCAAAAGCATTACTCAAAAGATTCTTTTCGATAAACGAAATATCGCTAAGCGAATTTTTCGCTTTTATTTCTTCTCAATTTTAATTGGTTCGCTATTATTATTTATGCCTTTCGCTCAAAACAATACATTGCCGAAATTATCATTTTTGGATGCTGTTTTTACCGCTTCCTCTGTTTTTACAGTTACTGGACTTACATTATCAAATATTTCTCTACAATTTAATTTTTTTGGTCAATTAATCATTTTTATGCTTTTCCATCTTGGTGGCATTGGTTTCATGACTATAAGAATTGGTATTTATCTCTTGTTGCGCCGCAAAATCGGATTCGAGGATCGGCGAACTATTACCTATGAAAGAGGTGATGGCAAAATTGGCGGCAGTATCGCGATGATAAAATCGATAATGATTTTTATTTTCGCCTTTGAATTGCTACTCGCTATAATAATTGGTATTAATTTTTATTTCCGATATTTTAATAACCCCGCTTTTCCTTTTGATGGTAATTGGTTTAATTTAATTTGGCAATCGCTCTTTTTATCGGCATCTGCTACCAATAATGCAGGTGTTTATTTAGCCGGTTCGGCTACTTTAGAGATATATCGCCAAGATTATTTATTACAGACTTTATTAATGGTTGCCATAGTAATTGGCGGTATTGGTTTTCCAGTAATTTATGAAATTATTCAAAAAATAAAATCAAGAAAAAATGAGGAAATACATCGGTGGTCACTATTCTTTAAAATTTCGATGCTCACTTATTTTGTCGTTATGATCGTCGGATTAGGATTATTCTTTATAATAGAATTAGCTTATCCCTCTTCATTTTTATATGATAAAGGTATTTCACTATTTGAAAAAATTTATCAAAGCTTATTTTTTATCGTAACTACCAGAAATGCTGGCATCAGCTTCATTGATGTTAACTCGCTTGCACCTGGCTCCAAAGTCTTAACAATGATGTTGATGTGGATTGGTGCTGCTCCTTCTTCAACGGGCGGTGGCATAAGAACAACAACTTTCTTTTTAATAATTTTGGCGATTGTTACAACGATTCGCGGAAAAACCACTTATCAATTTAAAAATCGCACTATTCCAGATAAAATTATCGTTCGTGCATTACTTATTGGTGTTACTTCATTCATTTTATTATTTTCAGCTACCACAATTGTCGTATCTACTTCTCATCTTCCGACTGAGGATGTCTTATTTGAAATGTTTTCTATTTTTGGAACTACTGGTTTAAGTACTGGCATCACTAATCTAGTAGGAACGGTCGGAAAAATTGTGATGATATTTTTAATGTTTATAGGTCAGCTCGGTATTTCAATTACCCTTCTCTCTTTTTCCAATATTAAAAATAGCAATGAAACAGCACATTATCCAGAAGAAGATGTCCCAATTAGTTAGTTTTGATTATAAGAACATTTTTTCATCAATTCAATTATAAATAAATCGCGACTTTGCGGTGAAATAGTGAAGTAGGCTACTTTATTATTTTCATTAATATATCTTATACGTACTCGAAACATCGCTTTAAATGGCGAGAAAATAAAAAACGGATGGCGCGAGAGGCGAACACCAGTTATGTTTTTCAGCTTGAAGCGACGAAAAAACATCCCGCCTTTGCAAATCAATTCATTTTCTGAAATATAGAAGAAATAGCTATTGCGAAAAATATAGGCTAAAATACCTGTTACTGTTACTATAATTCCGATTGATGTATATCGATGATCCATCATATATAAAATAATAGCGACAATTATCGCTAACCATAAAAGCCATTTATTCCAGAATACCTTCTTCGCTTTAAATAACATAATTATCTCCTTTATTATCTTACCACAATTTTCTTCCCATGCAACAAAAAAACAATCACATTTTCATGCGACTGTTATTTTTTATCTTGTTTTATTTTTATTTATAATTTAACGCTGTCTTTAGCCATCGATGCAAAGTCAGTATTGACTAATTCACTATAACTTGCTCTTTTGGTCAATTCACCAGCTAAATCAATAATATCTTGGAGTTTATTGAAATTTGATTCTTTCATAATTAAATCTGTTGGCCAAGCATTAATATCGATATAACTTTGTAAGCTCTTGGTCAAATCAGCGATTTCCATTTCCACAAAATGCCCTTTGATAGTTTCGGCAATTGTAGCCGCATCATTTGCTAAAACAAATAATAAGCCTTTATGAACTGCTCTAGTGAATTTTTCAATAACTTCACCATTTTTGCCCATGTATTTTTTTGTTGTCGAGTAAGCAGTATAAGGAATTTCTCCTGATTCTTTCCCTAATGAAGCTACCATGGAAAAGTTGGCTTCACTAGCAACTTTACTCGCTGTTGGTTCAAATAGCGATACATAATCACCACTACCAGAAGTGAAAGATCCAGCCATGGCATTAAATTTCACAATAGTATTAATATTAACGGTATTGGCATCAACGCTACTAGCATCGCGCACTACATTAATACCTTTCTGCTTCAAAATATATTCTAGAACCATTTCTGGCATGCCCCCAACACGACCACCTAATATTTCTTTGCCCTTAAGATCGCTGAATTGAAAGTTTGGTTGATTACCACGACCAACGATAAAGCTTCCATCTCTTTGTGTTAATTGAGCAAAATTAATCGCGTGATTAGTTTCACCTTTGTTTTTGACATATATCGATGCTTCTGATCCCATCAAACCAATTTTCGCTTCATTAGATAAAAGCATGGCCATAACAACATCAGCTCCACCAGCATTAACAAATGATACTTTTAAACCTTCTTCTTCAAAATAACCCTTACTAGCCGCTACATATTGTGGGGCGTAAAATAACGAGTGTGTAACCTCGGCTACAGTTATTTTCTTTAACCCACTGCTTTTACAACCTCCAGCGCCAGCAGCTACCAACGCTGTTAAAAATAAATTTAGTTTTTTCATTCCCTGTACTCCTCCTATAATTTGGCACGAAAATACTTCTCAATACTATTAACTATTTGATACATCAGATATGCTAATACTGCTAGTATCAAAACCCCCATCATCACTAAATCCAGACTAAACACTTGACCACCATATACTATTAAGTAACCTAGCCCAGCACGTGATACTAGAAACTCCCCAACAATGACTCCGACCCACGACATTCCGATATTAATCTTGATAATACTTATAAGATTGGCTAAGTTACTAGGTAAAATTAATTTGGTTAAAGTTTGCCATTTACTCGCTTTAAAAGTTTTAAACATTTTTATTTTCTCTTCGCTTACCGATAAAAAGAAATTATATGCTGATAATATTGTCACAACTATTGAAGTAATTATTGCAATAATTACGATTCCCTTCATTCCAGCACCGCACCAAACTATAAGTATTGGCGCCAAAGCTGTTTTAGGTAAGGCATTAAGTACTACTAGATATGGCTCGAAAATTTTTGCTACATTCTTATACCAATAAAGAATAATCGCTACTAATATTCCAATCGCTGTTCCAATTATTAATCCTAATAAAGTTTCTTGTAGTGATACCCAAATATGTTTAAATATTTCCTGATTTTCTAAATACTTAAGAAATAATTTATATATTAGTGTCGGTTTTGAGAATAAGAATACCGATAGCGTTCCTATGTGAGCAAAAAACTCCCAGGCAAGAAAAAACAGCAATAGAATTGATGCTTGTGCTACTCTTATCAAAATTTTATTGTTACGAAGCTTTCGCAGGTAGTGTTTATGCGCCTTTGTCTTCTCCATCATTCAACTCCTTCCAAATCAAATCAAAATAATCCTTAAACTCCTTTGAAGTTCTCGATACATAAGGATTTCTTTCCCCCTCAGTTGTCAGCTTGATATCATGGACAATCTTGATCTTCATCGGTCTTTTTGTTAAAACAGCCACTTTATCGCCCATACTAATTGCTTCAGAAATATCGTGTGTTACAAGAATTGTTGTTTTGCCTTCACTTTTAATAATTTGATATATGTCATCATTAACTAAAAGTCGTGTTTGATAATCAAGTGCCGAAAATGGTTCATCAAGCAATAGAATTTTAGGGCTAAGCGCTAGTGTTCTAATCAAAGCTACTCTTTGTCTCATTCCACCAGATAACTGCTTAGGATAATGGTTTCTAAATTCCCATAGATGGTATTTCTTCAGCATTCTTTCTATATCTTTTCGGCATTCTTTGGTATATCTTTTTTTTATTTGTAATCCAACAATGATGTTTTGATAAACAGTGCGCCATTCTAATAGATTATCTGTTTGAAACATATAACCTATTTCTCCATCGATTTCAATACTTCCTTTGGTCGGTTCATTAAGACCCGAAAGAATATTTAGTAATGTCGATTTTCCACATCCTGAAGGACCAACAATGGAAATAATCTTATTTTCCTCTACATCCAAGGAAAAATCTTTTATTACTTCTAGTTCACCTTCTAAAGTGAAGTAAGACATCGAAATATTATTTATTTTTAAAACATCCATTTGCCACCTCAAGCCTAATTCAGTATATTGATATTTCGTTTTTTAGTGAATAAAAACAAAAAAATTATCAATAAAAAAAAAAAAAGGCCACTGAGCCTTCAAAAATTTATTGTCACTTGCTTTGCGCAAGATCATTTGTGGTTGCGGAGAGTGGATTTGAACCAATGACCTCCGGGTTATGAGCCCGACGAGCTACCAGACTGCTCTACTCCGCGATATATTATATAGTATGACCTATTTTCAACTATTTGTCAATTATTTTCGCTTTTTCATTCAAACTTAAGAAACAAATTAAAAATTTACTTCGCTTGCTTATCTTTAAATTTCGTTGCCAAACCACCTTTGGAGGTTTCTTTCAATTCCTTTATCATCGCTTTTCCCGATTCCAGCATTACCTCTACCACATCATCAAAGCTGATGCGATTATTCCGATATATACTTATGTGCTTAGCCATAATTGCCGCATCTAAAGCGCGAATAGCAGCGACTGCATTTCTTTCTATACATGGTATTTGCACTAATCCTTTTACTGGATCACAAGTTAAACCAAGATGATGCTCTAACGCCAATTCAGCAGCATATTCTATTTGCCGAATATCTAAATCAAATAAGTAAGCGATAGCCGCCGCACTCATAGCGCAGGCTGTCCCAATCTCCGCTTGACATCCTGCCATCGCTCCAGATATCGAACCATTTTTCTTAATGACATTTCCGATCACGCCAGCTACCGCTAGGGCGTCAACTAACTTCTCTTTTGGTAAATGCTTTTCTTTATAAAAATAATACAAAGACGCCGGTAACACCCCACTTGCGCCACAAGTTGGTGCCGTCACAATATCCACACCTCCAGCAGCGTTAACTTCTGCAGCTGCATATGCAAAAGAGGAGAATAATATCTTTTCTTTTTCTTCCTTTTCTAATGTTTGTGCATGACTATAAAGATTTTTAGCAATTCTTTCTAATTCCAATCCGCCAGGAATAATCCCTTCCGCATTTAAACCGCTCTCTACTACAAAAAACATCCGATCAAGAATATTATTTAAATAAATAAAAACATCTTTCTCATCAAAGCGTTTGACATAATCTGGAATGGTAATGCCTTCTTGTAAAATATAGTTCCGAACCTCAGTGAAATTTAGTTGCGGATAACACTCAGGATATTCGCGAGTTTTTTGCCCATCTATAATAATTTCTCCACCACCAATTGAGTAAGCTTTAATATAATCTATTTGCTTATTATTAGCTATGGCAAATAATTCCATTGCATTGGGATACTCCTTGAATTCTTGATCAGAGAATATAATTTCTACCGGTTTTTCTGCAAAAGCTTTTTCAATAATAAAATCAGTCATATGACCTTTTCCAGTTGCAGATAGCGCACCATAAAGCTTGACAATAAATGAGTTGGCACTCGGGTTTTTGTCTTTAAACATCTTAGAAATCTTATATGGTCCTATCGTATGAGACGCCGAAGGTCCTGGTCCTACTTTAAACAATTGTTTAAGTGTTTGCATGATTTTTCCTCATGAATATTTTAACACAATAATCCGGACTAAAAAAGCTATTTCTTCTAGCCGTCTCTCTATTGACAACATATCTAAAAAAACATAGAATATAATAAGCTATAAGCTCAAGGAGATTATAATAATGAAAAATAAGTTTTTACTACTATTCTTACTAGTCGCTTTTTTATTTGGTAGCTGTAATAAAAACGAAAATACTGATAGCTCTCAATCTTCAACCGACTCCAACATAGATACTAATTCAGAAACATCTCATGGATCTGATGACATTATTAATTTAACTAATATTGAAATTAATACTCCATCTTCTAATGAATTAATTATCAATAAAACACTTCAACTAACTATAAACTATACACCCAATAATGCTACAAATAAAGATATTATCTGGTCAACTAGTAATGATAAAGCTAGTGTAAGCGATAGCGGATTAGTTACAGGATTAATTCTTGGTGAAGTTAATATCATCGCTACTCATGGTCAACTAAGCGATTCTATAACTTTAACAATTATTCCTGTTCCACTGTTTTCAATAGTGACTCCGGAATCAACTGATCTTATAGTTGGCGATACTCTTCAACTTACTCTTTCTTTTGATCCAGTAGATTTGTCGCCGGATATCACTTGGACTTCTACCAATCGCAGAGCAACTGTTGACTCTGATGGTTTAGTTACTGCTGTGGAAACTGGCGAAGTACATATAAATGCTAAAAATAATAAAAATGATTTAACTAGCTCTCTAACTTTATCTATTAAACCTGTACCTGTTCCTGTAACTGATGTTGCTATTACTAATAAATCTTCTCAACCTACAACATTAAACATTGGTCAAAAGCTGAATCTTTATGTCACTATTTCACCTGATTCTGCCACTAATAAGAGCGTTACATGGGTATCTGATAATCCTGATGCAGTTACTGTATCAAATTATGGTAATGTTGAAGCTGTCGCAGTAGGAATAGCAACAATTACTGCTACTAGCAAAGATAATACTTCTTTCAGTGACTCCATCACTTTTGCAGTTACCGGTCTAGTCCATTACGCTACTTTTAACTTTGCTAATAACACTGATTTTCCAGGCAATACTGGTTACGCTCAAGCAAGAATTAATTCTGTCGACGATATAATAAATCCTTCAATTAAGCATCATTTAAAATTATATAGCGGTCAAATTACTACTTCTGGAGCAGGCACTGGATATTATGCTCCAGAAAGTGGACGGCTTTTAACTTTTAATGCTACTGGTCTTGCTCCAGGTAATACAAGAGCCAATTTTACTGTCTTTTCTTATGGCGATTCAACTGGCGCTCTCTTACCAGCAAATGTTCGCAAAATTACATTTAGATCTTCTTCCTATTCTTCCAGCGAATCAACAACTTACAAATTGATGATTTGCCAAGAAAATTGTGATACCACTGGTACTTGGGTACAGGATGGTTCCAATGCGACTGTCAATAATACTACTGCTAAAGATATTACCTTTAACTTAATTGGGGATTACTCCTCAGTCTATGTCAAAGTAATTGCTACTTTCGGCAAGGCATCCGGCGATTGCCGCTTCCACATCTCTGACATTAAATTTCATAAGGAATTCATTCCTGAATAATCTTTTAGTCTAATTAAAACAATAGATTAATAATTCAGATTTTCAAAAAAGTGATTGAACATCACTTTTTTTGCTTTCAATCATTAAATTATATAATAGAAATAATTATCACTATATTGACAAAAAACTCATAATATATTAAAATTAACGGCATTGGATCCTTAGCTCAATGGTTAGAGCTACCGGCTCATAACCGGTCGGCTGTAGGTTCGAGTCCTACAGGATCCACCATTCTGGAGAGATACCCAAGCGGCTGAAGGGGTCGGTCTTGAAAACCGATAGATCGTAACAGATGCGGGAGTTCAAATCTCCCTCTCTCCGCCACCGACTTTACGGCAATAATTTTCTTGGAAAATTGTTTCAGCTTAAAAATAAATTTAATGATTATATATAAATGAGCAAAATTGTAGAATTTTTTGTTTTTTTGTTGTATTATTATCTCAGCAATTACAACGTGTAAATGCATTTCTGGTTTACACCTTTCTAAAAGGAGAAAAAAAGAAATGCAAAAACTGAAATCTAAAAGCATTAGTAATGAATTTACTGATATTTTAACAATTATTGAAAAATCAAAAGAGAGAGCATATATTGCTGTTAATAAAGAGCTCATTGAAATGTATTTTCAAATTGGCAAATATATTAGTGATAGAGTTTCAGCTAGCAAATGGGGGAAAAAAATTGTCGAAGAGCTAGATATCTCTAACTAAATCACAATAATTCTTATGGCAATGGATTTTCCTCTTCAAATCTTTGGAGCATGAAGCAATTTTATGAAATTTATTGTGAAGATGAAATTCTCGCAACACTGTCGAGAGAATTAAGTTGGTCAATTAATGTTTTAATAATCGTCTTAAAAACTCAAGAAGAGCGAAAATTTTATTTGAAACTTGCAATTAAAAATAAATATTCATATCGTGAGCTAGATAGACAAATTAAAAGTGGATTATATGAGAGAACTTTGATTTCTAGTAGTTCTGTGTTGAATACTGCTCTTCTTGATAAGCATCAAGGGCTCAATCATCTTCGTGATAATTATGTCTTGGAGTTTTTACATCTTCAAGACAATTATAAAGAAAAAGATTTAAGAAAAGCGATTATATCTCATCTTAAAGAATTTATCTTAGAACTAGGAAATCAGTTTGTCTTAATAAGTGAAGAAAATCGAATAAGAATTGGAGAAAATGAATACTTTATTGATCTCCTGCTATTTAATCGTGAACTATCGTGTTTAGTAGCAGTAGAACTTAAAACTGAAAAATTCAAACCAGAGCACTTAGGCAAGATGTTATTTTATTTAGAAGCATTAAATCGAACAGTTAGAAAAGAGAACGAAAACCCAAGTGTTGGATTAATTCTCTGCTCCAGCAAAGACGAAATCATTGTTGAATATGCTTTATCAGAAAACCTACCACCAGCAATGGTAGCGACATATGAATTAAAGCTTCCAGATAAAAAACAACTACAAAATAAACTTAAAGCATTATTAAAACCATAATAATCTGTATATATCCTAACTTTTTAATTAGCAGCTTTTAATGTTTCTTTTTTACTAAAAGTGTATAATGCTGAGGCTAAAGTCAAAGCACAAGCTGGTAATAGAGTTTCAAGTATTGCGCTTCGATAAAGAGTAATTAATTCATAAAGATTAGAATCTATTCTTCCATCTATAAATACATATTTATTAGTTAAAAAAAGGCATATAACTAAAAATAATATGAACGAGCAACCTACCACAAAGGTTGCAATATGCAAAATTTTATTTTTTATAAATAAACTTAAAGATAAAATAGCTATATGGCATATCAAAGCAATTGATATACAAATCGCTGTCCATTTAACAAAATTAATGCACGGTTTATAAACTGGTTCTATAGCATATCTTTTAAGACTCCAATTATAGCTTGAAAAATTTAGTTTTACTATATCAGGCAATTCAAAAACAAGCTTGACAAAACCCATAACATTCATAAAATAAAAATAAAGTGCAAAACCAATAAAAACATAAAAAATAATTTTCAATTCGAATTTTTGATTATTCAACATAAAATATCTCCTTTAATTTTGATTACATTATAGCATTCAAATCCAATCAATTCAATTACCAAGAAGCCATTTAGCATTCAACTATTTGATTAATTCTACTTATATCACTACAAAAACTATGAATACAATATATTAAAATCATTAAAACAATGATATTTAAAAGATGGGAATGGAGAAATTTTACATGAAAGAATTCTTTGACTGTAATGATAGCTATAATGATAATCGTAATAAAAAATGTCATTGCATAGAAAAAAAACACTGCGAATGCTATAGTCAAACACACTGCTGTACATGCCAACCTGGAAAAATGGGTGAACCAGGAGAAGCAGGTTTACCTGGTCTACCTGGAATAGATGGCGAAGCGGGACCTGCGGGTTTACCTGGACTGCAAGGAATTGAAGGAGAACCAGGCGAACAAGGACCAGCAGGCGCGCAAGGACCAACAGGTCCAAAAGGTGAAGCTGGTACACAAGAAGGATCAATGGGACCACAAGGTCTTAGTCCAGCAGGACCAGCAGGTCCAGAGGGAGATAAAGGCCCTAAAGGACCAACGGGCGCACCTGGCACTTCTGGTAGCGAAATGTATGCTCATTTTTATGCTCTTAATCAAAACATATCACAAAACAATCACGTAGTTTGGACTAAAGGTATTAATTCTGGTGTTGTTGGATTATCAGCAGATTCTAAGCAATTACGTCCACAATCTGGTGCATATATAATTACTACTGCTTGGAGCACAAGCGATGAAGGTGCTTCGACAATGGTCTTAATGCTAAATGGTAAAAGAATACCTCATTTAAATTACACTTTGGATACAGCAAAAGACTCGCTCAAATGCGTAGCACCAATGTACATGATACTATGGTTTGATTCCAGTTCTGATATACTCACTATAACTAATTATGGGACAAGTTGTACATTAGAAGCACCAACAAACAATATTTCTACCGGTAGCTCAGCAAATGCTGCCGCTACTATTTCATTTTCAAGCTTGCTAATTATCTAGTAAGCTCATAGATTAAAAGGAGATTAATTATGAATAAATCATTCGATAACTGTAATAAAAACAAAAAAGCATGCTATCCATGCCATAATGATCCATGTCACTTGGATCCTTGCCACATAAATCAATGCCATATTGATCAATGCTGTAGTATGTGTCCACCCGGACCACAAGGTCCTCAAGGTGAGCAAGGTCCTCAAGGACCACAAGGGTTACCTGGTCCACGAGGTCCACAAGGTGCAAATGGCGAACAAGGTCTTCAAGGACCACAAGGACTGCCTGGTGAACCTGGCCCTGACGGCTTGCAAGGACCGCAAGGTGATCCGGGACCACAAGGACCACAAGGACCGCAAGGCGAGCCGGGACCAGAAGGACCACAAGGACCTAAGGGACCCCGCGGAGATTATGGGTCGCCAGGAATACAAGGTGAAGCCGGATGGCAACAATATGCACAACTTTATGCTCTTGATCAAACATTAAGTGAAGATGAAAGTGTTAAATTTACCCTTGGAGCTCACACTAATGTCGTCGGCTTGTCTACCGATGGCACAGAGATAACTATTTATTCCACTGGAGTTTACTTTATCGCTTCTGCTTGGTCAGCTATAGAAGATGGTGCTCTTTCACTAGAATTATGTATTAATGGAGTTAAAATTCCATATATGAACTATATATTAGGAACAGCCGATGACTCACTAATAAGTGCTATGCCTGGTGGCATTATCTTAAGAGTAACCGGCAGGGATATATTAACAGTTACTAATCGCACTGCAAAAGATGTCAGTATTGCCGTGCCAACAAATAATACACCTGAAGGTTCTACATCTAATGCCGCAGCTACTATCTCAATATTCCGACTTGCTTAATTAACTATTACTGACTATTAAAATCTAAAGGAATTAGAATTCATAAATAATGAATTAAATTCCTTTTTTAATTTCTGCTAATTAATTTGGATATTGTTTTTTTTGATAATAAAGTATAATATATAAAAGAAATAACTATGAAAACTTTAGCAGAAGTAATTCCTGGTCGGGAATTAAATACATTAAATATTTATCTTGATATAATTTTTTTGATAATATTAGCTGCTCTTTTATTTAAGAGCAAAAATTACTTAACTTTATTATATGGTTTATTTGGTGGCATTTTATATTTTATTGTTGATTATGGCTATTTTCATTTGATTCTTGATTCACGCTTAATTGTCTCCACATCACCATTCTGGGGCAATTATGCAATCTTTTTATTATGGCTTTCACTTTCCTATGGTTTTACCAATTTTGTTATGATTTGGTTATGGTTTAATAAAGATAAAAACATTGTTAAGTGGATTGCATATATCATTGCCGGTTGGCTAATTACTGGATTTATCGGAAAATGGTTTGGTGGCTCCTTTGATCAAATAAATATATCGCGAGGAACGTCTGCTTATCATATAATAATGCTTGTCATATTAATAGTCACTTATGGGTATCTAATTATTCGTAATTTCTTGGTTAAGGATAAAAGCAAAAGAATTAATATTCTTTGGCTTCTTGCTATTGGTATATTAGTTCAACTAGGTTGGGAGTTTGCTCTATTAGTTACTGGCATTAGACAAAGTCCAAATAGTCTATGGACTTTAGTTGAAAATTCATTGATTGAGACTAATATGGGAATTCCATTAATGTTTTTAATACATTGTGCAATAACTAAAAGATTCAATGAAGATTTGAGTGCTAAAGCGGCTCCTATTTCTAATCCAGAATTAATAAAAAATATTGAATAAATTATTCACTTAGCGTTTCTTTGAAAATTATTTTTAATATTTCTACTGGCACTTCTTGTCCACAATAAATTTGAAGCATTCCTGCTCGTGGAGTAATTTTATAACCAACTAATTTGTCATAATATTTAGGTAGAGCTTCTGGAGCATAAATATTTACATACCCTTTGAATGGTAATATATGTATAGATTTATTATGCTTGCAATTGCTAAATGGTTTAAAGTCTATATCGCCACCAACATAATATAATGGTGCTTTTTGCCATACTTTTTTATTAACTTTTATCGCTACACTTTCATATACCAATGCTTCGATTTGCAAAAATAAGTCAATAGATTTTTCATCAAGTTTTTTTAAAATACTCTCAAATTCTTTATCCATAAATTACCTCGCATTTTTCTTCTTTTATTATAACTTTTTTAATTATTAAAGCAATATTATAATGACATAAAACAACTTATAGCACTTCATACTTTAAATAATTCATGCTATAATGTTTTTATTATTGGAGATTAATATGAAAAAATTAAATAAAGCAAAATTAGTTCGCGGAGGAAAAAACTCCGTATTAGCTATTCAGCATCTTTTTGCGATGATGGGAGCAACAATTCTAGTTCCTATTCTATGCAATTTTAGCATTGCCGTCGGTCTTATTTCCGCTGGCGTAGGTACAATTATCTTCTTTTTTATTACTGATAAGAAAGTACCTGTATTTTTAGGAAGCAGTTTCGCTTTCCTCACGGCCTATATGCTGAGTATACCTAGTGCAAGTGAAGCGGCAATTGGTACAAATATTTGGAATATTGCCATGGGTAAAGTTGCGATCGCCGTCTTTTGCACTGGCATTGTCTATTGCCTCTTAGCCCTGCTTGTTAAATTAGTTGGAACAGGTTTTGTAAAAAAGCTCTTCCCACCAGTTGTTGTCGGTCCAGTCATTATCGTTATCGGACTTTGCTTATCCGATGTCGCTATTAATAATATCATTTCTTCTGAGCATCCCGTAGCGTATGGCGTAACTGGAATAATTACAACTATAACTATTGTCGCTGCTTCCGTTTTTGCTAAAGGCTTCTTTAAAGTCATTCCGGTATTACTAGGAATGATTGTTGGTTATATTACTGCTCTCTGCTTTGGAATTGTCGACTTTAGTATACTAGGAGATAGTGGCTGGGTCTTGTTTCAACCAACAGAATTTAATAATACTTTCGGCTGGTATCGAACTTTCTTTAGTAAAGATGTTTGGAATTCCTCTCTTGTTGGCGTTATCTTCACTTTCGTTCCTATCGCAGTAGTTACATTTATGGAACACCTTGGAGATATTAATGCTAGTAGTATCGTCTGTAATGAAGACTTTATTAATGATCCTGGCGTTCACAAAACACTTTTAGGAAATGGTGTCGCAACAATTGCGGCTAGTACTTTGGGTGGTCCTTGTAATACCACTTATGGTGAAAATACTGCCGTTCTTGCAATAACCAAAAATTATAATCCAAAATTATTAGCACTTGCTGGTGTATTCGCTATTGTACTTGGTATCTTTACTAAATTTGGCGCTTTCATCGGCACCATTCCAGCTCCAGTTATCGGAGGCGCATCCTTAGTTCTTTATGGTATGATCGCAGCAAACGGACTTAAAACTTTAATCGAAGCGCGAGTAAACTTTTCCGAAAACAAAAACATGATTATTTGCTCTTTAATTCTCGTCATTGGCGTTGGCATGAAAGTCGCTGGTGTCTCTTTAGACTTTGGCTCACGCATTGTTAATGAAGCGACTGGCGCTACTGCTCCAGTCATCAGTTTCTCTCCTCTAGCCGTCGCAACATTCGTCGGTATTTTCGTCAATGCCTTATTTGTTTTAACAGTAAAAGATGAAACTCTAGAAGTAGAAGAGAAACAACAAGAATAAATTGTTACTAGATAAATAGCATCAATCCAGCTAAGGCTACTAATAATGTTGGAATAGCAATTATGAAGCCGTATTTTAAAAATTGAAAGAAAGTGAAATCAAGATCATTATCTTTTAATATTTTCTGCCACATCAGTCCAGCAAGCGCCCCAATAGGTGTTAAGAACGCTCCAATATTTGATCCAATAATAACTGCATAAATTCCTTTATTAATATTATTTGCACTCAAATTTGATAGCACTGAAGAGAAAAGAACACTCATTGGAATATTGTTGATTAAATTAGCGAATAATGTCGAAACAACTCCATATTTTATAATAATATTATTCGCGCCTATAACATCGGCCATTTTATTAGTGAATTCATATTTCTCTAGTGATAGCACGAGGATAAACATCGAAATAACGAAAGGTATTAATTCCCATGGTAAGCGAATTACTGTTCTCTTTAGCATCAACATTTTCTTTTTTCTTGCAATAGTTATGATAATTACTGTAACCATTAAGCAAGCAGCGAAAAAGAAAGCGATTAACCACATTTCTATTTTAATATATGAAGAAATCGCCAATAAAAAAGTCGCAAGAAATAATAGGGTCAATGCCAAAATTAATAGACTTTTATCTTCGATCTCTACCTCTTCTACTTGACTAGAAAGCGGCTTTTTTAATTGCTTTCTAAATAATAGCAACATTACTAAATATGCAGTTGTCACAGCAAAAATAGTAGGAATAGCCATAACTTTTAAATAATCCATAAAGCTGATGCCACTAGCAGTAGCAAGATATATATTTGTCGGATTCCCAATGATTAAAAACATGCTAGCAGTATTAGCTGCTACAAATTCCGATATTAAATATGGTAAAGGATTGATTTTGGCATTTTTAGCAAAATAACAGATAAACGGAGTGAAAGTCAAAATAATTATGTCATTTGATGTGAAGACTGTCAGAAGTGAAATAGTCAAATAAAAAGCAGTAAAAAGCTTAATTTGACTAGTTCCTGTTTTCTTAAGAACAGCATTGGCCAGAAACTTAAAAAATCCTGTTTCATCTAAAAATATTGATAAAAGAGTCATTGAAAAGAATAATATTAAGATTTTTATTGGATTAATCGCTGTTGAAGCAGTTAATCCATCCCCTACTTCCTTAAAGCTGATAAGTTGAAATACCAATAGAATAAGCGCTCCAAAAAGTGGTGCTAACCAATAAGTACTTAAACTAATCTTTTTTATCTGAATCTTTGTTTTTGTCAGTGCTAGAGCAATCATGCCACCCGAGCTTATTAACGATATAGTTAATGCTGCTATCATATATTTATTCTTTTCTCGATACTGGATGTCTAATTATCGTCTTTAACTTTTCCGCATCCACTTTGCGAAAATCGGATAGGTATATTTCGTGATGTTTGCGAATATTTCCGGTATCATCTTTTAACCTCTTCTCTTCCATAAATTCTTGCATTTTAGCCACTGTTTTTTTCTCATCTTCTCCATAGGGTCCAACATGTAACATCTGCACAACAGACCCTTCCTGAAATTTTTTAAGTTTAGCCCTTGCAATGTCTAAGTGTGGTTTCTTTTTCCTTACCTCTCCTAGCGCCCAGTTAAATACATCCTCCGTAACAAAATCTGGTTGTCGAAACATCATAGTCCACAACCAATTTTCGCGTTTATTTAAATCAAAGCTGTTGCCATCCACCCACCATAATCCTTCTAGTGGAGGTACGACATATTCAAAATATCCAGCTATTTTATATGAACTCATTTTGCTCATTTTAATCGTATATGATAGAGCATAAATTATTTCTATTGCTTCTTGATAAGTAGCATTATTATTGGGATTGCCTTTCCCATCAACCATGATGAAATTCATCTCTGGTATTTCGATGAATGTTGGTTTATCCAAAGGTAAATATAAATTCTTATCCGTTTTTTTGAAGTCTTTCGTTTTTTCCATATTAACCTCCCAAGCTTTAGCCTCTTGTGCTTTTATCGCGTTCTCGAATTGTCACTAGTATTTTGTCGCCCGGTTTCTTCCCTATCTTGGCTCTTATTTCCTTTGTGATGCCAATTATATGGCATATTGTTTCCATTCTAACTAAGCTGCCGTAATATTTCACGCCATCAAAAATTGCTTCAACAAAAACGCGACCTTTACCAAATTCTTTTTTGACATCATATGGAAATTCAATATAGGCTCCATCAATATCGGGAACTTTTTGAATTATCGCTTCAAATTGATATAACTTATTATTCATTTTTATCTTTTTCCAAGATTAATTAAAAATGACTCTCTCTTTTTTAAATAAAACAGTAATAGCATAAGTAAAAATACCAAAGTAAACAATATTAGAAATTATAGAAGCCACTAGGCAGGCATAATTTACTTCAAAAACGAAAATTGCTTTTAAGCCAAGAGCTATATTATAAATCGGTATGAACCATTGAAGAATATTCGTTGGTACTCCACTAGTAAAGCCAGGAATTATCGCTCCGATGATACCAGCTAGATAAACTGGCATAATAAATGCTGTCGCTTCTTTGGTATTCCGCGAGAAAGTGGATATTAACGAAAGGAGTGAAACGACAAATAACGCTCCAGCCATAATTACAATTAGAATTAAAAAGAATTCTTGAAAGCCATAGGATAAATCACCTGAGACACCAAAGAAATTTCCAGCAGTTGGTATTGTTGCTAATAAGCCTAAGAACGAACTAACTGCAGCAGCTAAAGAAATAATAGTATTCGATATAACTTTTGCTAGAACAATTTCCGTTCTGGTAATTGGTGCTAGTAATAATAATCCTAATGTTTTCCGTTCTTTTTCACCAGCAATACTATCAGCGGCTACCGACATCGCGCCAGCAATTAATAGCATGACTATAAGCATTGGTCCGATCATTGATAAAATGAGTGTACCTTCACCAGCTTTTTCATTCGTATTATGCATTCCTACTATTTCATAAACAGAAGGAACTGTTATTCGATTATATAATTCTAACATTGTCGCAAATCGATTACGAGCATTCGCGGAATTAGTATTGCTTTCGTCATTATAAAAAACGAATTGCATTTGTCCTGCTTGACCAATACCTTTATAATAAACGCCTAATTCTAAATCCTTATTATTTATTTTCTCTGTAAAAACTTTTTTGGTATCTTCTTCACTAGCCATCGCTTGTTGAGTAATACTCATCGTTTTTTCATCATAAGTAGAGTCAATTTGCTTGATTTCTAGAATTATATTTTCTAAATCAAGCGGATTGCCTTCTTGGTGAGCAATTAAAATTCGCGAAACATATAAGTCTTGATTCTTCGATGTTTCATCGGATAATCTTCCCATCACAGAATAAATTAAAAATATCGTTAGACCTGGTAAAATAATTGTAGAAAGAAAGGTTCTACGATCAAGAAAGACTTTTCTTAATTCTCTTTTAATAATTTTCCAAATAGCTTTCATTCTTTATTTCCTCCATGCTCAACATATAATTTAAAAAACAATTCATCAATGTCGTGATGCTCTTTTAATAATGAAGCCACATTTTCAACAAGCACTACTTTGCCGGCAATAATTATCCCGACACGGTCACAAAGCTTCTCAATTAAATTCATTATATGAGTACTAAGAATAATCGTCTTACCTTGCGCTTTTAGTTCAAGTAAATAGTCAGTGACTGTCTTAGCAGTAATAACGTCCAGTCCATTAGTTGGTTCATCAAAAATAATTATTTCAGGATCATTAACTAACGAGACAGCGATTGATATTTTTTGTCGCATCCCTTGCGATAAGTCTTTGATTTTTACTTCAGCGAATTTATCGATACCAAAACGTTCAAATAATAGTTTTTTGCGTCTACTACTTGCATCTTCGGAAATCTTATGAATCGAAGAGAAGAAATCAAATAAGTAATTTGGAGTAAAGTTCTCTTCTAAGCGTAAATCATTAGTTAAAAAAGCAATCTTTTCACGTACTTTCAAACCATCTTTATAAGAAATGCCATCGATTGTGATATCTCCACTATCTGGTTGAATAAGAGTAGCTGCCATTCTTAAGGCCGTCGTCTTACCAGCCCCATTTGGACCTAGAAGTCCAAAAATTTCATTCTCCATTACACTGAAAGAAATACCATTACAAGCGGTAATTGTTTTCTCCCTGCTTCTACTAATTTTCTGTTGTTTTTTAGATAATTTAAATGTCTTAGTAACATTATTAAATATAAGTCGTTCTTTCATATCCACCTCATCAAATCTATTATAAATCTTTGACTACAAAAGTACAATTGAATTAATCCAATAAATTGAGAGAATACTAACATCTAGGTGATAACATGGCACAAAGTTTTAAAGCGGCCATCAGCTTTGGTCTCATTCATATTCCAGTAACTTTCTCAAAAGTTATAAGCAGTAATAAAATATCTTTTAATCTTTTAGATAAAAAAACTCTAAAAAGAATTCGTTATAATAAAACGACAGAAAACAGCGAAAAGGAAGTCGACACTCAAAATATTGTTAAAGGCTATCAATATCAAGATGATCAATATGTTGTTTTAACCGACGATGATTTTAAATCATTAAGAGCCAGTAAAGAACAAACGATTACAATTGAAAATTTTGCTGATATCAGCGATATCGATCCGATTTGCTATAATCGTTCCTATTATCTTACTCCCGGCAAAAATGCCGAGCGACCTTTTCTATTATTTATGGAAGGCTTAGCTACCAGCAAGAAAGTTGCTGTGGCTCGTTTTTTTATTCGTGGCAATGAAGAACTAGCCATTATGCGTATCCAAGATGATATCCTTTATTTAATTACTCTCCATTACTACGATGAAATCAACGCCCGTCCTTTTCAAGTAGAAGACATCAAATTAACTAAAGATGAATTAACTTTAGCCAAGAATTTGATTAAAACAATGAGCAAGAAATTCCAACATAAAAATTATAAAAATCAATATAATGAAGACATCAAAAAATTAATCGAGTCAAAAATCAAAGGACAAAAAGTGAAAGTTAAAAAAGAGAAAGTTAATAATCAGGCTCTTGATTTAATGATCGCTTTAGAGAAAAGTTTAAAAATGAATAATAGCGCTCGCCGATGAATCCCTACATTCATAAAAATATCGCTCCAATGCTTTTAAAAGAAGAGCGCTCTGCTTTCAATTCCCCCAACTATTTATTTGAAATTAAGTTTGATGGTTCCCGAACTTTAGCCTATATAGAGAAGAATAAAACCACTCTAGTAAATAAACGTTTTAAAGATGTCACTAATACTTTTCCTGAACTGAGTCAATTGCATCAGCAATTTAGACATAAAGTAATTCTCGATGGAGAAGTTGTTATTTTTCAAAATGAGCGACCGGATTTTTTCCTGCTGCAAACCCGTTCGCTATTAACTAATCCTTATAAAATCGAGCTACGCAGCAAAGAAAATCCAGCCACATTTGTTGTCTTCGATATTCTCTATTATGAAGATAAGTCGTTAATATCTTTACCGCTCATTGAACGCAAGAAGTATTTAAAAGATTTATTTACACCCAACAATAAAATCATCCAATCGCTCTGGTTACTCAATGATGGTATTAAGCTTTTTGAGTTTGCTAAAGAAAAGAATTTAGAAGGAGTAATTGCTAAAGAGAAAAACAGTTTATACTATCCTGGAGTTCGCAATGCTGTCTGGCTGAAATTAAAAATATTAGAGGAAGAGGACTTGGTGATCGCTGGCTATATAATCAAAGAAAATGGCAGTTATGATCTAATTCTTGCCCGCATTACTGATCTAAAACCTACCTATGCTGCTAAAGTAAATACTAGCGGCGAAAGATTAAAAAGATTAAAAATACGAATTGTTAAAAAGCCCCATTTTCCTTATCCTAAAGAAGTGACATGGATAAAATTATATTACATAGCGACAGTGAAATTCATGATGAAAACCTCTAAAGGTGGACTAAGACAAGCGGTGCTTAAAACAATCCGCGATGATAAAATAATCGATGATTTACAGTAAACAACGACTTTAACGACATTATTCGTCTAATTTCTCCTTTTTTTCTTGCTATAATCAATAGGCAATAGGTTGCTAAAAGCCGTGAAATAAGCAACCAGTTGCCTTGAGGTGACAAGATGAACAGAATTGAGACAGAGCAGAAAATTATTTTGAATTTATCGATGATTAGCAATCGGATACAGCAGATGTTTGCTTCGATTTTTGATGACTTAACTTTTAAGCAGTGGCTATTATTGGATACTCTTGTTCGCATGAAAGAAAAAATCCTTCCATAATCAAAGTGGCTAAGATTTTCCATACTTCTCGGCAAAATGTCACAAAGCTTTTATTGATTCTAGAAAAGAAAAATTATCTCGAGATTAAATCTTCTTCTAGCGATATCCGTTCTTCTCAAATTATTTTATCTAAAAAATCTTTCCAAAATTTCCGAGAATTTAATTATAACTTAGGAACAATCGCTACCAAACTTCTAGTTGATTTTACAGATCAAGAAATAGATAATGCTTTGAAAGTTATATTAGCACTTAATAATTTTTAATAAAATCTTTGATTTCACTAAAGATCAAATTGACACTTAAAGGATTGTCATCGATTACAGCATGACCGGCGTTCTCCACAATGAATAAGCGTTTATAAGGCGCTTCAATTTTTTCAAAATATTCGCTTGCTAAAAAATGTGGTGTTTGATAATCTCGATCACCGGCTAAATAAAAAATTGGAATATCATATTGATAGTCGTAATTATAAAGCGAGAAGTTGATCATAAAAGAATAAAGCTCTTTATTATACTTAACGCTTTTTAATAAATAAAGAATATCTATAAATTGAAAATATGGGTTAAATGTCATTTGCCAAAAATTTTTCCAAGTCATCTTAACTGCAAAATTATACTTTCCTTGTAACTTGCGAAATTTCTTCAATTTCTTAATCATCGCTTTATTAAAGGATTGCTCTGGATAAGGATTTAATTTAAATAGTTTAACTAAGTCCTTCGAGTTATTAGCTTGTATAATTTCTTCTTTCAAACGAACATAGGCCTTGATTTCATTTTCTTGAAAATCCACTAATTGACTTAGACCAATATATCCACTAATATCTTCAGGATTATTCTTGATATAAATACTGGCAATTACTGTTCCCCAAGAGTAGCCAAGAAGCATAATTTTGTCTTGCTGATATTTTTCTTTTAAATAAGCGATTATCTCTTTTAAATCTTTTAATATTAAATTAATATCCGGTTTCTTCTTTTTATTCTTTCTTAAAGTCTTCCCTGTGCCGCGTTGATCATAATAGATAACATTAAAATTTTCATTAAAAACCTGCTGATTTTTCTTTACCATCATCATCTCTGATTCGCCTGGTCCGCCATGAAGAAACAAAACGAAAGGAGCGTCGATTAAAGTGTAGGGCAAAAGAAAATAATGTCGGACATCATTAATCGTTATATATTCACCATAATATTTTATCATTAGTCATCACCTTTACTTATTGTTTACTTTATATCTCCTGGTATGCAACTATTTACTAATTTGCCGCTAATTACTCCCTAATTTATGAAAAATTTGAGTAAAAGCACTTTCCAACTAGTAAAAAGAAAACTTCATGATATAATCTTCTAGGAGATTTTATGAAAAATATCATTGAAGTTAAAAATTTTAGTAAAAAGTATGGAAAATACTTAGCCGTTGATAATATCGACTTCAGCGTTGAGGAAGGCTCAATCTTTGCCTTTCTAGGTCCAAATGGCGCTGGAAAATCGACTACTATAAACACACTTTGCACAATATTTTCGCCGACGTCCGGTAGCATCACAATTGCTGGCAAGGATTTAGTTAAGGAAAAGGATGAAGTTAGAAAAGCGATAGGTGTTGTTTTTCAAGAATCCACTTTAGATGCCAAAATGACAGTTGAAGAAAATCTTAAACTTCATGCCACCTTCTATAAAATTCCAAAAAAAGAAGTAGCTGAAAGAATCGATTTTGTTTTAAATCTTGTCGATTTAAAGGAAAGAAAAAAATCGATGGTTGGCAGCTTATCTGGTGGGATGAAGCGTAGAATCGAGATTGCTCGAGGATTGATGCATTATCCTAAAGTTTTATTTTTGGATGAGCCGACTACTGGGCTAGATCCACAAACAAGAGCCAACATTTGGGATTATATTTATAAATTACAGAAAGAAAAAAATATTACGATATTTTTAACTACTCACTATATGGATGAGGCCGAGATTTGTCAAAAAGTTGCTATTATCGATTATGGAAAAATAGTTGCTCTCGATACTCCTTTTCATTTGAAACAGCAATATACGAAAGATAAGGCTTATATTTCGGCTCACGATAAAGATTTATTGATCAAAGATTTAACCGATTCCAGCTTTGCTTTTAAAGATAAAGGCAGCTTTTTATCGATTATTATTCATGATTTGCCAAAGCTACTAGAAATAGTAAATAATCATAAAGAGAATATAAAAGAAATTGAGATAAAAAAAGGAACACTAAATGATGTGTTCTTAACAATTACTGGAAAGGAAATCAGAGGATAATGGATACAATACTTGCTCTATGGGGGCGCAATTTAAAAACTTTTGTTAGAAATAAAGCAGGACTAGTTTTTTCGCTTATCTTTCCTTTCTTCTTCTTATATGTCTTTAAAGAAATCTTTGTTCAACCAGGGATTGAAAATCCAACTAATTATATGTTAGCGGGGATAGTTATAACTAATGTATTCCAAACTTCCCTGTCAATATCTGCTTCTACTATTGATGATATTTCTTCTGGTTATATGAAAGAAGTCTTAGTGAGTCCAATTAAGCGTAGTTATATCGCCATTGGTCAGATAGTTTCAGCCGCTTCTATCTCGGTAATTCAGAGCTTACTTGTCGTTGTTGCTGGTTTATTTATTGGCTTAAAATTCACCTCAATAATGACCCCTATTTATATTTTATTAATTATGATTTTTATTGGTTTTATTTTCTCTGGATTCGGTCTATTCTTAGCTGCTGGAATTAAAAACAGCAAGACTTATCAAATAGTCCAAATGTCGATATCGATGCCGATGACATTTATCAGTGGTGCCTATTTACCAATAAGCCTCTTGCCAACTGCTTTAAAGTATTTTTCCTATATCAATCCGATGACTTATGCTACTGCTCTATTTCGTTGGGTTATGTTAGAGCAAACTGGAGCTACAACTGCTTCTTTAATAAATCAACAATTAGCATTTGAAGTTTTTGGTCTTACTATAACTCCATTAATCGGTTTATTTATTCTAATAATTTTTGGTTTAATCTTTTTAAGTATTTCTTCTATAATGTTTGTTCGGATTGATTTTTCCAAAATGAATAGAACCAAAATGTCCGCCGAAGATGTTTTTGGCTAAAAAAACTTTAATAATAATACTCGGGATCTGGTGGTATGAATGCCCATGATACAGGTATAGTTGAATTATTACTGGCGCCATTGCCTAGTACTCCGGTGCCGCCATATCCCATACCATATACAATCTGCGAATTCACTAAAACAAATGAACTATCGAGTGCTAAAGAGATATCGCTTATATTTTCGTGATAATTAAATTTTGTAGGTACCGAATAATTTGTTGTATTATTAGTTCCTAATTTGCCATAGGCATTTTGACCAAAAAAGTAAGCCTGCTGATTTTCCATTATTATCGCCGATTGATAGTAAGCCGCAAATCCTTTAGCGACTTTGCCTGACATCGCAATTTTTTGTGGTGTATTTTTATCTGAAGTGCTATTATTACCCAAGCGTCCTTGATATCCATATCCCCAAGTATAAAGTTCTCCCTCTTCAGAAACTGCCACCATGTGATACCAACCAACATTTACATCTTTTATCTTTATTTGATTATCTACAAAGTAAGGAACTATACCAGGCAGGTTATAGCTTATTGCCATTCTTTGACCAATACCTAATTGCCCATGATAATTGTCACCCCAAGTAAATAATGTACCATCTTTGTCGATCGCAGCTCCATTATAATATCCGACCTCTACTCGAATAATGTTTTCAAGTGCTATTTTGGTTGGTTTATGATCTTCTTGAGCACTACCATTGCCACTAGCACCATAACCACTATATCCCCAAGTATATACTTCCCCTTTATCACTCAAGGCAGCAGCAGTATCAAAACTAGCGGATATTTGAATGAACTTAACATCCGCAGGCTGAACAGCTTTGACTGGAGTTCGTCTTTCGGTAGTAGTACTATCTCCGAGTTTTCCATTATCATTTCTGCCCCAAGAATATATTTGGCCATTTTTAGAAAGAGCAAAAGAACAATTAGTACCCGCAGCAATATCAATAATTTCTATATGATTTAATCCCTCAACAAGCTTAGGCTTAGTACTATAAGTAGTAGTACCATCTCCCAATTGACCTCTAGCATTATACCCCCAAATATAAACTTTTCCGTGACTTGTAAGAGCTAATGTATGATAATTACCGCTTTCAATTTTCACAAAATCCCAAATAACAATCAATACTTTTACACTAGTTGAGTTTCCTAAGCTATTAGTAACTGTATATAAAATATGATGCTTTCCTGCTTTACTCAAATCATATTCAAAAGGAGTTGTTATCTCCACTTTATTATTTAAATCACCATCATTTTCATCATAAGCATTGATATAAGAATTTAAGTTTATCTTATTTTTTTGATCAATAAAAAAGGCGTTTGGTTTAGAAATTAGATCAATTATCGGATAATTAGTTTGGGTATAGCAGAAAAACTTAACCGCCTTCTCCTGCATTGCTTCCCAATTATTTCCTTCTTCTATACTTCTCGCTGTAACCTTAATTAATAATTCAAAAAACTTATTATGAATAATTGCTATTTCGTCATTGCTTTGATTATTTCTATAAAAGAATAATTTAAATTTATAAAATTTTGAATGTTCTAATAAAAAACCACTATCAAGCGTCTCATTTTTCCCTTGAACTAAATCTTCGGCATCGATATCTTCAATATCATTAACTATCTTTATTAATGCCTGTGAAGAATTATTATTTTCAATATCATTTAATATTGTAGCATCATCAAGATTTTCTGGATAAATATAAAACTTCCCTGACTCCGATAATTCCTTTTCCCAAGCGATACCTATATCTAAATAATAATTAAAAGGCACAGATCCGACATCTTTTAAATTAAAAGAGATAATTGCCGAAGAGTTAAGCTTCATTTGTCCAGCATTTGCCACTTCTAAATTATCATCGACAACTGTCACTCTATTATCTACAACTATTTGAAAATCCTCTACTTTAACTCGAAGCGAACCGGTATCGGCAAAAAAAGTGTTTTTGACATAATCAAAGAAAAAGCCATTAACTTTCGGCTGTAGAAGCAGGAAAGAAAAAAGCGTAATCAATAACCAAGAAATAAATGTTGCTTTTAGAAATTTCATATATCTTTTCCGTATTAGAAAAAAACGCCCCCTGTGAACGTTAGTTAATTATAATTACTTTTTTCACTTTAAATCAACCGCAAATGCAACCGTTTTCTTAATAAAATAAATATTTTAAAGTTTTTCTATTATATAAATCATGGAAGCGCCAATATTAAATGAGAGGTAAATAATGACAAAACTTTATTTTTCCAACTCTGATAATTTTAAAATAATGATAGTTGAAAATACCGCAAAGCAAGATTTTGATAACGAATTTTCTTTTGATTTTTTATCGACTTCTGGACCAATATTATTAGAAAAAATTAAAACAAAGCTTCAAAATCTTGGTCATCCATTTAAAAAAGGAAATGTGAAAGTATTTCGCAATGGAGTATTAATTTTTTCTGCTTTTATTACTGCTGGATGTAGCATTAATAATGAAATTGCCAATATTCCTAACAACCCTACAACAATAGTGGAAAACCATATCGATAATCATAATCAATCTGATTCCATTGATCAAATAACATTAGTAGATAATGATTTGATAGAAGCAACTATAGAAAATGATACACCGAAAATTACTGAAACAATTGGTGAGGATAGGATTGAGATTGTCGAAACGCCACCTGAAGTAAACATTGAAAAAAGTATTTTTGTCTCTGTTCAGCGTAGTAGTGGCGCTTTAGAAGTTTTAGATTTAGAAACTTATATTGTCGGCGTCGTTGCCGCTGAAATGCCAGCTTCTTTCAACATTGAAGCGCTTAAAGCGCAAGCAGTCGCTAGTCGCACTTATACATTAAAAAGGATTGAACTAGGATTGGTAATGACTGATACTGTTACAACACAAAAATATAGTGATCAAAGTCAATTAAAAAATCTTTGGGGCAAGAATTATGATTTATATTATCAAAAAATACTTTCAGCTGTGAAAGATACTAATGATATAGTTATGTCCTATAATGGTGGATTGATTGATGCTGTCTATCATTCTACTAGTAATGGCGCCACTGAGGATTCTTCCTATGTTTGGGGTGCTTCAGTTCCCTATTTAAAAAGCGTATCGAGTCCAACCGATATTCAAGCAAGTACCTATCAAAAGGATCTTACTTTAACATACTCAGAAATGACGCAAAAACTTGGTACTACGATAAATGCTAATACATCAATTGAAGTATTATCAAGAACAGCTAATAATAGCGTTAATAAAATAAAAATCAATGATAAAATCTTTAGTGGTGTAGAGATTAGGAGCAAGCTATCGCTAAGATCAACCGACTTCACTATAGTTAAAAATACTAACAATGTCACGATTACTATGAAAGGCTTTGGACATGGGGTTGGCATGTCACAATATGGCGCTCATGGAATGGCAAATGAGGGAAAGAGCTATCGACAAATACTTACCCATTACTATTCCAATATTGAACTCATAAAATATTACTAATATAATTCGACACTAAAAAACATTGTCCATTATTATGAGTCCCAAGTAAAGTGCTCCTACAGTAACTGCTAAACAGAAAAAGAGACTTATAAAACCAATAATTCTTCGGTTCATTTTTAACTGCAATATTGATGAAGCGAGGCTATAAATAAACATTGCCAACATTAATAAGCCTCCCGAAACTACAAGAATAATACCAAGAACTACACTGAAAAATACTACTAGAATTCCATCAGCATTTGCCGTTACTAATTTTAAACCAAAGAAAAAAGTTATTGCCGATAGAGTAAAGCCAAAAATTATGAAGAGAAGTGATCTAACACCAAAGTGTTGAGATTTCTTCCGTTGCTCTTCATTATTGCGAATAGAATTGAATTTAGCTTTCTGTTTGCCAAACCATAAGAAAAACTTCTCTAAGAAGCGAAAAAGCTCATGCATAATAGTTAATCTCCTTTTTATTTATCATTTCTATTATGGTAACATATTTTTCTTATAAATATCCAATAAATCATTATATATATTATTTTATAATCTATATAAATTTACTTTTATTCCTCGAAAAATCCTATTTAACTACTAAAAAGAGGCAGAAAAAATGACAACTTTACAACTACATATACTTCCCACATATTGTAAATTGAAATAAATATCCTTCAAGAGAAGAATTATTGTCATTTTAATTAGCATATCATTCATACAATTGTAATCAGCATCATGCTATATAATACCTAAAATAATTAAATCAATTCATTGTCCACTTGATAGGTATCAGTTCATTATATTTCCAGACTTTTCATATTTACATAAATGATTTATACAATAATACTAAAGTAATATAACATTAGGCCAAATTTCTTTTAAAGTCTTTCCATCAATTTTAATACTATCAAAAATTGTTTCAATACTTTCAATAATTAAAACCTTATCCAGCAATTGATTATATAAATATCTTAGCTTATTATTGCCTTTCTTATTTTGAGTTTTCTCATATATTGCCAAAGTGTAGTTAGTATTGTTAAAAGAAAACTCAATTTCTTCACCGACCTCAATTGCCTCTTTAAAAACAAAATAGTCTTTAAAGTCTTCTTTTGTATATTTCCTGTCCATGTTTTTCCTCCTACCGATTAAACAAATTTCTTAAAAAATCATAAATAGGCTTAGCTAAGCCACCCATACCTAACCAACTATTAATAGCAATAAGTGAAAGACCACTACTATTCCTAGTGAGAAAATTACTAGAAAATGATATCACTAATAAAGTAAACATACCAGTAAAAATAGAAAACATCACTCAAGCAACTTTTTTTCTTAAAGATTTGAATCTACTTGACTCAATCTCTCAATAAATCGGAAGAAGAAAAAATAATAACTTTTGCTAAGATGATACATTTGAATATTACTAATTTTAAATGGTAACTTATTTTATAGGAAAATACTTTTTAATAAAACTATCGCTTTTTGAAGTAACTTTTATTGCTATTAAACCATTAAATTTATTATGCGCTCTTTTTTTATATTCAGCAGATTCACTTCCGTCATCTATAATAAAAAAAGATTTAACATTAGATACCCCTAATGAAAATTGTTTTTGAGTTATATTATTAATAGCTGACCATTTTACTTCTTTTATTGTACCAAAAAGGTTTTTTGCAATAATTCCATCTTCACATAATACTATCCATTGCAATAAAATGAAACTTCCAGGAATTAAAAATATTAATGGTACAGAGCAAAAGATTGCTAATACAATAGCCGCTTCAGCATTTTTTAATATTAGATTTACTATCACAGCAATTAATAGCCCAAGTAATGCCAAAAGCATTAATCCCATAACTATAAAATAGTATAGAGACATTGGAATAATAATTTTTTTTGCATTTTTATTACTAGAGTTCATATATTACCTCTTTCTATATTATGAATATGATAAAATTATAACACAAAAAAAGACTCATGAATGAGCAATTTACTCAATGAGTCTTTTTAGATTAAATTAATATTGTTTTCTTAATGCTTCATTAATCAATTGCTTAAGAAAATTTTCAAATCCTCTCTCAATAGGAATAACAAACTTATTGTAAAGATAGTTTGAAAAATCGTTTACAGTATACGATACTCCTGAACCTGCTTGTCCAGCAATAATTGAATAAGTAACAGCTCCGAGTCCCATCGCAAATCCAAAAATCGCATTTGCCAAATTAGCACTTGCTACTGTAAAAGTTTTACTAATTACTGCCCCATTAATTGCCGAACCAACTCCAAATGAAACTACTGATAGTCCTCCATTGATTAATCCAGAAATTGCTGCTTGAGTTAAATTTACTTCTCCCCAGCTTTTTCCATCTAACCACATTTGTCCAGCAATGTCACCAGCAAATCCTACCACAAATCCCCCAAGTCCAGCAATTGCAAGTCCACCCAAACCACCAGTTGCTATTGCAAAGTCAACTATAGCTCCTGTTAATGCACCAACGGCAGCACCATGTACAATACCTTTCCAGACATTCTGATGATTTATTAGCGCAGTGACTCCACCCCAAAGACCACCTATAATACCACCTAAGATTGTTCCAAAGAAAGTACCATTAGGGTCACAATTCATTATGGGATTGTTACCACAATAAGAGTATAAATTTAATCCGTTAATTCTTTTGAGGTCTAAATACTCTAAAGAGTCAGGACTTATGAAGCGCCCAACTTGTGGGTCATAATATCTTGAGTTCAAATAAATTAAACCTGTTTCTTGGTCTACATATGAACCTCTGTATCTAAATGGGTTGATTTCTCCTATGGTTAGCTCTTCATTTTCACCTTCCTTTATTAAATTACCTTCTCCATTATATATTTGATAATTTCCCCAAGCATCATAAATATATTTAGCGACAATTTTCCCATCACTATTTAGAATATGCGTAATATCGCCTTGAATATTGCGTAGATAATGATAAGCAATTCCATTATAATTAAAACCAATCACTTTATCAAAAGAATGATGAAAAATTAAGTCGGCATCTTTGGATTTACTTCTTAAAATTTTTCCATCCAACACAGTGAATTTTGTTTCTTGACCATCAATATTTTTAGAAATCCTAATACCATCATTATTATAAGTAAAATGTGTATTATTAAATTTAAGCAACTCACCTTTTGAAGACCATTTTAATTCATTACCCATATAAACTTCTGGTCGACCTAAATTGTCATAGTCTTTTATCTCTTTATCATCAAAAGAAATCAATTGATCATTCCATCCATTAGTTTTATAAGTGTATAAATGCTTTGCTGAATTCGATTGAAATTCCTCTAAAGTATATGGCGACTCTTTTTTCATTACAATATTGCCACCTTTATCATATCTGTAAGTAAATGTTCTGCCATCACCATTAAATTTAAAATTATCTTCACGAATTAATCGATTCAAAGAATCATATCTGTATCTAATTTCATTATCATTTGTCTTGATCAAAATGATATTACCACAAGAATCATAATCATAAATTGCTTCATCTAAATATATTTGATTAACTTTAATTGTATGTGTTTTTACTAATTCTGTTCTATTATTCTCTTTAGTTAAATAATCAAAACTATCAGAAATAAGTTCCTTATATTCTCCTGTCTCACTATCATCTTTTAGAAAATTTTGACTAATAATTCTGCTATTAGCGTCATATTTATAATCAACGTAACATTTATGCAAGCATTCTTCATTATCATCATTAACTTCCACTTCATTTAGAATAATTCCACTCAATCTATTATCAAATTCTTTATCATAAATTAATTTCTTGGAAATCTTTATATCCTTTTCTTCTAAACTCTCCGGTTTCAATTTGGTTGTAATTTCATCAAGTAAGTTTTCTGGAGTAAAGTTTTGTACTTGAATAATTTCTTCTCTTCCTTCTTTACAAATTGTTCTTTTTGATAAATAATCCATGTCATACTCAAAATTTTCTTCTTCAACTTTTGTTTCATCTTTCCAGCTAACCTTAGAAAGAAGGCGATCATAACCATCATAAGAATTTTTAACCTCAGTTGTACCTGTAAGCGGATCTATAGTATTGATTTGTTCTATCAATCCTCTCGTACCTGTAATTGTCTCTATTTTCAAATCATTATTGAACTTTGCGCTGGCTTTATTAGCAACTACAAAATCGTCTTGCTTTATATTTTCATATTCAAAATCTACTAATCTTCTCTTAGCAATATCAATTGCCTTTTTTCTTCCTTGAATATCATAATTATAGTCAATATCAAATCCATTATGTGATAAGGTGGAAATAAGACCAAATTTATAACCATATTGATTTGAAGTTTTGATATCATCAATTATTGTGGACATTTCAGTTAAGCTATCACTATCATAATTATAGCCATAACTTGTTATATTCCCACTGGCATTTTTAGTTTTTTCAACCAAACTTGTGCCAGGCAGATATACAACACTTTCTTTAAAATCCAATGTATCTAATAAAAGTGGGCAATCATTACTAATTGCGTTTCCTTTATCATCGTATTTTATCTTTGATATTTTTGCCTCAGTCGGACTTTTTTTATTATATTCTCTAATCTCAATAATTTGGCTTTTTTCATTATAAAAAATTTCTTTGCAATTACCTAAGTAATTTTCCTCAAATGTTATTTTTCCTTCATAATCATACGAGTAGCGAGTTTCTTTTGTATTTCCAAAACGATCAGATTTTCTAATTAGTCTTGGATTATTCCCGTCAAAATCGCAATATTCCATTTTATAATTACCTGTTTCTACTTTAATAAGTTTATCTCCATCAAAACAGTAATAAATTCCTTCAGCCGAAATAAGAGAGACCTCGATATTATTAAATGAAGAGAATTGATTTTCTCCTTGTATTTCCACAACAACTTTATTAATATCTAAAGACCGATTAACAATGATTGGTAATCCGATATATGAATCGGATAAAACAGATATGTTTTCTTTAAAATCACCTATAATAATACCTTGTCGGTTTTTTACTATCGCTTTCAATATAAATGAAGCGTTTTCACTAACTTCACCTATTTTGCATAAAAGTAGTAGCATATTTGACGCAGGTAATTTGTTACCACAGAGAGAGATTTTCTTTTTATAAAGTGTGGTTGGAGAGGTAATATTATATTTGAAAAATTTCTTCAAAATTCGTCCTGAAACATTAAAACGCAGTTTATCATTTAAATAATGATTAAGTTCTACATTAATAAATTTATTTTCCTTTTTAACAAAAGATACTGGTTTTCCTTTCTCATCAAAATAATAATTTTCTTCAAAATTCGTTAATAAATCTTTTACTTTGTAATTATTATAACTTTTCCTTTCAAAATATTTAGATAAGATTAATTCATCATAAGCTACTTTACTTATCTCACTTACTCCATAATTTATAGAATAACTTATCTTTTGTATTAATCCTGTTCGATCAATAATTGCCGATAAGTCGCCATCTTCAGTGTAGTCAAAACTAACAATATCCGAAGGAGAAGGAAAACGAATGACCGAAAGATTGCCTTGTTCATTATGCTCTACTTTGATTTTTCTACCTCTAGAGTCTAAGATATAATCTAGCAAATCACTAGCATAATAAAATTTCATTATTTGAGTCTTTGAATTTAATTGTATAAGCTTATTAGCATCATCATAGACAATATCAACTTGATTTTCATTTTTATCCATTACCATAACCAATTTACCATAGTAGTCAAATCCGAAAGTATTACTTTCGCCATCGGTAATGATATAATGTACTTTTCTTTTTTGCTCTGCAATTAAATCTTGCTTATTTTTTTCTAAATCGTTAATATCAATACTACAATCTTTTATTTTCTTCATTGTAGTTTCTAATTTTTTCACGTAAATGTTAAATTGTCTTAATAAAACATTTTTATCAGTTTCGTTAGTAAATTTCCGATAATATTCCTCAAGATCACGACTTCTTATAATAATATTGCGATGTTCATAATCGAGTTCTGCCATTCTTTTTTTGGCATAATAATCAAATACATTTAAATAGTAAGCTGCTTTATCTATATTGACACTACTTGGTTGAATGGCATAAGCCATAACTTGACTCTCATTTTCAGGACTTGTCAGCGTTAATCCAAGATCTTTAGAATCTTTTGGAGAAATTAGTGCATCAAGTAATTTAAATCCTCCAACTGCACTATAAGTTTTATAATTATAGAAAGTATGTCGATTATTTCTAATTTCATCTTCCCCTTTCCTAATTTCCTTATTTATTAGTGCAATATCTTCATTTATTAGCTGAATTCTTTCCTGTTTTGTTTGCTCTTCTTCAATAGCCTCCATGGCATCAACTAAATCATTTGCTTGGTTAGACAATTGCCCAAAATAATCTTTTTTTTGATTAATTTGTACAGCTATAGATTCTATCGCTTCACTATTTAAATAATCTTTTTCCTGATCTTCAATTTTTTCTACTTCCTCACTAAAAACATTAATATTATAAAACTTTTTTACTCCTAAAATACGATCTGGATAACTGCAATCAACAGTTTTGCAATATGTCCTCACATAAGCATAGTTATTCTGCCATCTTATTTCTAAAGGAAAATATTCTCTAAAAACTTCACCACCATAACAAATATATTTTCCATCCTTCAATTCAATGTTTGTGAATTCATAATATACCTTGGATTGAACAAATTCAAGAGTTTCAATACTTACTAATTCTGGAACAAGCATATAGAAATGAGGAACCAATAATTTACCGTTTTCCATTTTCAAATATTCTCTGACTCCGTTTTTATATTCAATATAATAAGACAAATCTTTTTTCCTTTTTTTATAATTTTGTATGGCATCTATCGATATATATTGAAGGTCTTGATTATTGGTTACTTCATATTTAATTTCATGGATTTTATTAAATGCATCAGTAAATTTAAGCTTTCCATCACTATCCAAATATACAAAATCTCTTTCTACATAGTGCTTTTGATTATCAATTTCATAATACCAACTTTCATTAAACTGACAAATATTATTATTACCATCAATATAATTAATATTTCTTACACCTGTTTTTTCATCATAGCATGATTTAAATAAGTATTGATGAAAGTTAGTTTTCCAACCTTTCCCCATATACTTTTTGCTAGTCTCTCCATTCTTTTCATGTCTTAAATTAGAAGAATAAACTAATGCTAAAGGGACTTCTAGAGTATCTGCTTTTAGAGAAGTAATTGGTATAGAATGTTTATATTCGCCATCAAATAGCTCGACAGTCGTTGTTCCTGATTTTCCTAAAGAATAATCCAATTTAACAGTTTCATCCGGTAAAAGACCCTTTTGAATATATTCTACTTCAATACCAAAGTCATCGCTGACTACTTGTGTGTAATCATTGTAATCACTAGTAGTACGAACAATGAATGTAAAATTTTTTATATCAATTATATCACCAATATAATGCCAGATTTTGATGTCTGGTACCATTAATGTATTATCTGCATTTATTGCAATGTTGGCAATTCCATCATTGAGTGAAGGATTGCTAATTTTAAGTGATTGAATATCAAGGGAAGTTGAGCCTATTGCATCAAGATTTATAACCACCATATCTTTAGTAACTATAGTCTTTTCATTAGGATTTGCTTTAATGGCATTAGCTATATCAGTAATAATGCTTTCACTGGTAATCCGCTTTCATAGCTTCGACTACTTTTAGCAATGCTTGAAGTAAGACTTAACTTATTATCATCTACAATATCAGTATCGTCAATTTCCGTTGCACGTCTCATTTGCATAGTATTCAAATTTTTCGACTTAATTTTGGATATCAATTTTTTAATAATTCTCTCGCTTGCTAAATTCTTTGAATCAGCATCAGGAAAATTATTATCTTCAACTTCACTTTCTCCTAAACTGAAAACTTCAAATCCAAATTTATAAAGCGCTTTTTCTAGTGACATTGATTTAACTGTGGTTAAGGAAGCATCTTTGGATTTAATAGTTAATTCAAGCATTGTGCTTTTTTGCGGATTTAATAATCTATCTCTAATTATAGAAGTTATATCAATATTCGCTTGATCACCTAAAAATGAATCTTCACAAATTATTTGGTTTTCTCCATAAACAACAAATCCATTTGATGTCTTAGGCCTATTTCCAGGTAGTAAGTTAAGTGTCACATTCGTTTTAAAGGCGGTCAATTTCTCTTTCTTGATTGTCTCAATAATATTTTTGGCATCAATAGAAACTACTAAGTCAGCGGTTTGTCCGTCAAATACTCCAATTTTATATTTGCTTTTACTAGCTTCTGTTATCTTTCCATCTATTATAGATTTCAAAGAAATCATTGAAGTTTGAATTAAATCAATTTGCGGATTTATAGTAACTGGAAATACCCGTTCACTTACATTAATCCAAGTAGAATCGGCAACTAATCTGATAGTAAAATTTTCTTCTTCAGAAAGTAATTCCATTTCGATTTCATCTGATTGCTTGTCATCTGCATCAAACATGAAAAGCTTCCCCATTCGATATAAAGGTGTCTTGGTTTCTTTGTCTAAGAAAATAATATCTTTTCCTTGCAATTCCACTAAAAGATTTTCAACATTCAACTTAAAGAGATATTCATATTCTCCTTCTCTTTTTTCCTTAACGATAATTTGCTCTTTAAATCCATTTGAATGAACTAAATACTCTAGATCATCAAATTTATTAAATTTTGAAAAAGTAATTTTTCCTTCCTTACTTTTCTTCGCCTTAATCTTTCTTCCTTGGGGTATTAATCTCACTTGATGCTTTGCATCAGCAAATACTACTCCCTCTTTTGAACTCAGCTTTGATTTAATCCGAACATCAAACTTATTTCGACGATTTTTATATTCTTTTATTTCTCCTTCTTCATCCTTGACTTCATCTAATGTATTATCGATTAATTCGACTGAAGATGGATCAATTTCCGGATGAAAATAATCCGCTTGTGATTTGAAACTAATCTTCGTTCGACCATCTGACTCAATAATCTTGGTGACTATTTCACCCGATTCAACTTCTAAAGGTATTTCCCTTCTTGTAGAAGGAGCCTCACCCTTACTAAGGCTTTTGCTTCGTGCCCTACACTCAGCAATCATTTCTTTTACTTGTTTCATTTTTTATTCTCCTTGGCGTTTTCGCCATGTTCAATAATTAACCTGCCTTAGAACTTGCAGAAAGACTTTCATCTTATTACTTCTATTTGAAAACATTTTTGTAATAAACATTAAAGACAAATTTGTGGAACCTAATTATTATTTTTCAATTCCTGCGCCATTCTTTTGGCAAACAAGCTTTCAATAATGTTTCATCCTTTATAATTTGGATGAAGGCATATAAATGTTTATAGGCTTATTGGAGAAATCTACTTTATTTTTCAATTTCATTGACCAATACCAATCATCATCCTCCAAGCACTACGACATCAAAAGATTTTTTGAATATCGCTTAAAACTTCAAGTCCTTTTTCTATGTAAAGGGCATCATCACTCACCACCTTCCCATCAACGCGTAACCCGAGATGAAAAGTTAAAAAGGAAAGAATCCGAGATTTAGTAATAAAACCCATCCATTCTTTCACTTTAACAATCACATCGAGATCACTATATTGATTTTCCTCGCCTCTTGCATAGGAGCCATAAATAGAAAGTTCTAAAACTCCAAACTCAGCAATAAGCTGCTCTTTTAGTTGCAGAAGTCTTTCCTTTACCTTTGTGGCGGGAAGCACCTTATGAACACGATTAAGTTCTATTGTTTGAATCACCAATTCCTTAATCAGAAATCTTGACTTTTCTTCATCAGCCAAATCCAAACATACAATGATGTCCTGAAGCTGATGAGGATAAAAAATAATCGGAAATAAATCTCGTTTGATTCTTAAAAAGTTATAAAAAACAATTGCCAGTTGCTTATTTAAAATCTTAAAAGGACAATTTCTGAGAATTAACACTAGAAGATCTGTTTCCTCAATGTTTGTCTCCATTAACTTAACTAATTCATTTAGAAAAAGCAGTTCAAAAGCATTAGCATATTTTCTAGTAATCATTGAAAAAACTGTATTAATAGATGCTAAATCGATTTGACATCTTTCACTTTTAATAAAATCCAATATATCTCGCGCAAGTACAAGATTTCTTTCTACTTTATTTTTCGGTTTTACTTTTCCATCATAAAGATTGCGCCATCTTTTTTCATCATTAGGTAAATGATCAAAAAAAAGAAACTTACAAAATAAGTAATCAATCTTGCAGTTGTATGATTTCTTATTTTTAATGTTAATAATCTTAGTTGCATCCTTTGCAAATATCTCTGTAGCATTTTTTTGGTACATATTTTTCCCTTCCGAAAGTTCACCCCTCTACTTTATTAGGGGGAATTTGCAATCAAAAATACAACCATAATTGAAGAAAAAATAAAAAAAGGGGAGCTTTCGCTACCACCTTAGCATCCTGACCCGATCCAAGAGGAATAGATACCATTATCCCTTGCACTATATCGCTATAGCTCAAGCCTTGTATGTGTCGAGATTTATTAGATCTCTGCCTGACGTCTTGCGACTGCCTCTAATATACTAGGGGGAATTTACATTAAAAAATACAACCACTTTCAAAAAATATTTTTTATCAATATATATAACTTGGCTTAGTTAGTGTAATTATAAAAGATATTATTAACTTAAATTTCACTAGAATTGATTTATGGCTAAAGAAAAATTTATATAAAATATAAAATAAAAAGACTCTATTCTTTTTATCGAATAAAGTCGAAATTGTAATGGTGGCGGCAGGGAGACTCGAACTCTCAACCTTACGGGTATGAGCCGTACGCTCTAACCAGTTGAGCTACGCCGCCAGTAAGATAGATTTTACTCTAAATAGATAATAATTTCAATAGTAAGTTATTCTTTTTCTTATTTCTTTTTAAAGAATTCCTTGAAGCATAATATTAAGTCCAATTAAAATTAGGGCTATTCCGCCAATGACATTAGCATATTTTTCTACTAATGCTCCTAAATATTTACCAAATATAGCCCCAAACAAGCAGGCGATAAAAGTTATTAGAAAGATTAAAAAGACAATTAAAAATATATATGATTGTCCTGCTAAACTTGCACCCGCAAAAAATGCATCGAGGCTGGTCGCTATTGCTAGAACCAAAATGGATTTTATAGAAAACTTCTTGGCCTCATGCTCGCTATCGCTGAGGATTAACTTTAAACCGAGAATAACTAATATGGCAAAGGCAATAAAATGATCGAATTGATCTAATTTTCCAAACCATTTTCCGAGCATTTCCATAAGCCACCATCCCATCAGTGGCATTACTCCTTGAAATAATCCAAAGAAGAAGGCAATAATCAAAGAATTCTTTATTAAATCTTTTTTTGAAAATGTCAAACCTTCACAAACAGCAATAGCTAACGCATCAATCGAAAGTGCTATTCCTAAACTAATTCCTAAAAATACTTGATACATCATAATTCAAAAAACACCTTTGTTCCAATCCCCTTCTTGCTTTCTACCCAAAGCTTTCCTTTATGGCGATCTACTAATTGCTTAGTAATATATAAACCGACTCCGGAAGCATCATTTTGATTGCTTTTTCTTTTTTCAAGATAATAAGCCCCGAATATCCGTGGTAAATCTTTTTCGTCAATTCCAATTCCAGTATCTTCAATAATTACTCTCAAGAAGTCTCCTTCTTTATTTTTGACGATGCTCGTTTGGATTTTTATCGATCCTTTTTCTTTATTATATTTAATCGCATTAGTAATTACATTTTCAATAATTCTTGGGAAATGCTTCATATCAATTTTTTTAATTAATTTCTCATCGGTCAAATCCAAATTATATTCTAATCCTTTTGCTTCCGCCATAATCTTGTAGTCGCCGATTATGGTGTTGGTAAATTGGACTACTTCCACATCTTCAAAAATTAGATTGAAGTTCCCTTCTTCCATTTTCGCGACTAAAAATAAATCGGCAATGAACTTCTTTAAATATACCAACTTAGCATCAATTCTTGAGAAATAATGCTTTTTCTGTTCATAAGGTATATTTTCATCATTAAGTACTTGCAGGTACCCATCAATAATCGAAATTGGAGTTCTCAAATCGTGTGAAACATTAAGCATCAGATTTTGACTATTCTCTTGACTAGAAAGTAGTTTATTATAAGCTTCATTCAATTGTTCGTTTTGCTCTTTTAATTTAAAATACGCCTCATTGGATTGAGCTTGCAAAACATAATTCTTCTCATTGAATTTTTGCGCCATTTGCTGACTTTCTTGCACGGCATAAAACGCTCCAGCGGCCACAAAACTAACCATTACTAAAAGATTAATAAAATTACCAATTAGCGCATAATCAAATAAGCCCGATTTACCAAGAATAAATTGATTATTCCCTGTGGAATTAATAAGAAAAGCATGGGATAAAGTAATAAATCCCAATAAACAATATTTATTCCACCCTTTTGTATGATTATAAAATAGTAGAGTTAGGAAGAATAATTGATATAAATAAAGAAGTGGTAGTAAGAAATCTACAAAAGGTACAGATATAGCTAATAGCAAATAAACACTATAGGCAAAGAAACTTAAACGTCGAGAATTATTCTTTTCTTCATTATCTTCTGGTTTAGCATTATAGTATAAATAAAATATACTCGTTGTGGCGATTGCCAAAACAATTCTGATTCCTTCATTAATATTTGTAAAAAGATGATAATCGAAATTAAATATGCCTGTTAATTGGAGAATTAAATAGAAAAACAAAATACTTGATATAAATAAGACTGACACTATAAGAATGTATTTTCTTTTCATTACTAAAGATGCTGCCACAAAGATTAGGCAAAATATTACTATGCCTAGTAGCATTATTTTTGTAGCATTTATAAAATCGAGGAAATTGCGACCAAAAGTAGTTTTTGTAATAAAAAAAGTTGGTAAACTTATTTTGTTATTGTTTTCTTTATCAACTTGAAAAATTAGCAAATGTTCTTTTTCCGGATTCTCTATAGTTATTAAATTATTCTTTTCTTTTCCATTCTGCCGATAAATTAGTTGATCATCTACAAACAAGCGATAATTACTGGCAAAATCTTTAAATACTAAAGCATAATTTTGACTATTACTCATTTTAATTGAGAGATAAAAAGTAGCATCATCATTAATACTAATACTACTCGGAGCGGACTCCCCTTTTTGACTTAATATACTTGCTTTATTATGTGTACCCTTAAGATAATTCCATTTACCATTTAGTCGATAAAGAATATTCTTATTTAAATCTTCATCAATCTGTAATTCATTAATAATTGGAGCATTTGCTGTCGCATCAATCTTCTTAGTCGAATAAAAAAGATTGAAAATATTAATAATTACCAAAAAAAAGATGAGCAAACCACCACTAAGCGATATAAAAAAGGATTTACTCTTATTTGTTATCTTCATATTTTACTTGTATCAAATTTGTACCCTTCATTACGCACTGATACAATGCAATCACTATTTTCTAAAGTATTACGCAAATTGGAAATATGCACAGCAAGCGAGCGCAAATCACCGCTATTTTCTTGCCGCCAAACTTCTTTGAAAATTGTATTGTAACTTACAACCATATCTTTATTCTCGACCAAGAACATAAGTAAATTCATCTGTGTTGGTGAAAGAAATACATTTTCTTTATCTTTATATAGAGTTCTATCATTAAAATTTAAAGTAAATCGACCAAAAACAAAATTATCATACTTCTTTTCTTTTCTGGAATATGTTTCTCTTCTTCTAATAGCTGCATCAATTCTAGCAATTAATTGCAGATAATTAAGTGGTTTAATAATATAATCATCGCCACCACTGCTAAATGCTTTAAGAATATAAGCTTGATCATCGATAGCGGACATAAAAATAATCGGACAAAAAACATTTTTACGAATCGAAAGACACACCTTAGTTCCTTCGATATCAGGAAGCATAATATCTAAAAGAATTAGATCAATATCATTTTTATTTTTAAGCTTTTCTATTGCTTCTTGTCCGTTATGAACAAACTCTACTTTATAATTCGCTTTGCTTAAATGAACTTGAAGTAATTCGCATAAGTCTAAATCATCTTCAATAACTAGTATTTTATGCATAGTATATACCCTAGATAATAATAAGATAAATTATCCAATAAGTCAATATTGAAAAATCCTGCTATTAACTTTATAATTACATTAGAGAGGGACTTATGATAAATATTAACTTAACATATAGTAAAACACAGATTTCTAATACATTGAAAAAAGAGGTTAAATCTGCTCATCAAACACTCCACCAGAAAAATGGTAAAGGACATGAATTTTTAGGATGGTTAAACTATCCTGTTGAATTTAATATTGCTGAATTTCGACGTGTCAAAGAAGCGGCAAAAAAAATCCGTGAATCAGTTGAAGTATTAGTTGTCTGCGGTATCGGTGGTTCTTACTTAGGTGCTCGGGCTGCTATTGAGGCAATTAAAGGTCTTTATCCACCTCATGATTTAGAAATTATCTATATGGGGAATACCTTTTCATCTTTAGCAACAAATCAATTACTTACTTATCTAAGTACCAAAAAATTTGCTGTTAATGTGATATCAAAATCTGGTACAACAACAGAAACAGCAATTGCATTTCGTTTGCTAAAAGAATTGCTAGAAAAACGTCATGGTCGCAATGCGAAGAATTTCATTTATGCTACAACCGATGCCAAAAAAGGAGTATTACGCGATTTAGCTGTTAAAGAAGGTTATGAAACATTTACTATTCCTGATGATATTGGTGGTAGATATTCTGTTTTAACTAGTGTTGGCCTTTTACCTATTGCTGCTGCTGGCATCGATGTCGAGCAAATGATGTATGGTGCTGAAGATGCTTATAAGGCTTATAATAATGCCGATGTCGATAAGAATATTTGTTATCAATATGCCGCTACTCGAATTGAGTTACAGAGAACCAAGAAGGTGGAAGTATTAATTAGCTATGAACCACACCTTTTATCATTAGCTGAATGGTGGAAACAACTTTATGGCGAATCAGAAGGAAAAGACGGCAAAGGTTTATTCCCTGCTAGTATGATTTTTTCCACTGATTTACATTCTTTAGGCCAATATATTCAAGATGGACAAAAAATCCTTTTCGAAACAATTTTAGTTATTAAAAATCCTAAAGAAGATGTTATTATTCCAAATGTTTCTTTTAATCCCGATGGCTTAAATTATTTAGCAGGAAAAAGCTTAAATTATGTTAATGAAAAAGCATATTTAGGCACGCTGAATGCTCATTATAAAGAAGGCGATGTTCCTTGCATTATTATCGAATTAGATAAGATGGATGCCTATACCTTTGGCTACCTTGTTTACTTTTTTGAAAAGGCCTGCGCCATCAGTGGATATTTGAATGATGTCAATCCATTTATTCAAGATGGTGTCGAAATTTATAAAAAGAATATGTTTAAATTATTAGGAAAAAAATAGAAAACAGCATTTTATGTGAGAAAAATATATTTTTTTCTTGACTAGAATTAGATAAAATGATATATTATTTAGGCATTGCAAAATGCGGGCCGGATACTTAGCTCAGCTGGGAGAGCATCGCCTTTACACGGCGGAGGTCGGGGGTTCGAGCCCCTCAGCATCCACCATCGAGGAGAGGTAGCGAAGTGGCTAAACGCGACTGACTGTAACTCAGTTCCTAACGGTTCGGCAGTTCGAATCTGCCCCTCTCCACCATTTGTTGGGGTATAGCCAAGCTGGTAAGGCATCAGACTTTGACTCTGACATTCCCCTGGTTCAAGTCCAGGTACCCCAGCCAAATTGCCCAGGTGGCGGAATAGGTAGACGCACAGGACTTAAAATCCTGAGGGATGAGAATCCCGTACCGGTTCGATTCCGGTTCTGGGCACCATTATGGTCCATTAGCTCAGTTGGTAGAGCACGTGACTTTTAATCACGGTGTCACAAGTTCAAATCTTGTATGGATCACCAAACAAATTCCGACATCCCAAAAGGGATGTCGTTTTTATTTTATTCTTTGCTTTTTTTCTTGCTTTTTATAAGAAAATGCCATAAAGTTCGCAGTTGTCTCTTCTGCCGAATCTGGCTCGAATCTAAATTAGCAATGCTAACTATATGCGCCAATTCCACATATGATAAATGTAAATAGTATTAGAAATAAAGAAATAATAAACAATAGGTAGTTAATTGTTCTAAAAATATGAATCTGTTGTTTCTTTTTAGCCATAAGTATCAATATTGATAATATGATATTAATAATACAAAAGAAGATAGATATCCATCCCAAAATATTCCCTTTATCTAAAATAAAAGAAATTATACTATGATTGAATTTTTCTCGATTAGGACTTTGTTGTTCTGGTGGTATAGGATAGACATATCGCCATTTTATAAAAATCGGCAAAGTATAGAATAATAAAGTTATTGTTGATAAGCAGATAATAATTATTGTATATATTAGATTTGATAATCTTCCAAATTGCAATTGTCTTAATGATAATTCTATCGCATCATCATTATCAATTAAATCCTCTGGCTTTATATTAAAGAGATTTGCCAATTTTAACACATTATCATAAGTTGGATCAATAATGCCTGTTTCATATTTTGTTATCAACGTTCGAGATACAAAAATCTTTTTAGCTAACGCTTCTTGAGTTAATCCATTATCAATTCTTAATTTCTTCAACTTTTCAGGAAACTTCACTGTGCCACCTCAATATTAGTATAACTATTTTTTATTTTAATTGTAAGTGAAATATTATTTCACATTGTGAATTAATGATAAGTTCAAATAAGTGATATAATAAACTAAGTATAATAAATTATTGATAAAAAATAGATAAATGATTATAATAAAGTTATGAAAAATCGCATTTTTAGTTTCCTGCTTCTCTCTCTTTTACTACTAAATGGTTGTGGAGCAAAAGATAGTAAAAAGTATGTTCAAGATATTGAGAAATTTCTTAATACTGGCAGTTCAGAATATTTTTCTATTCTAGAAATAAAATATCAGTTACTTACCACCCCGATAAGAGTTAATGATGATGGTAGTCACTATATAGATGAAAATGAAGAGAATTATAAATATTGTAAAAATAAAGCCCAGTTAAGTCCTTTTAGTGAAAATGTTTTTCCTTTTGAAGAATATTCAGAAAATTATGTTGTTTATGAAAAAGTTACTTTCTACGCTTATGAAGTCAACTATACATGCAAAGGTTTTAATCTTTTCAAAAAGAAAGCTAAACTGTATTTAATTTTTATGGCTCTACCAGAAGAAGTGAAGTTTTACTTTGCTGATTCTGATGTCGAAGTATATGATAATAAATTATCTGATCTTAATGGTTATGAAAAAACTGAGTTATGACCATAATAAATAGGACACTATGCTAAATTTTATTGCTAATACTTATATCCTCTTCTCGGCTATCATTGGTTGGTTCTGTGCCCAACTCTTTAAGCCTGTATCCAATTATATTAAAACAAAAACTTGGAACTTTCGCGCCTTTTGGCAAAGTGGTGGTTTTTCAAGCTCGCATACTGCAACTATGTCCAGCCTTCTTCTATCTGTCGGTCTTTCTGAAGGCTTTGATTCTAACTTATTTGCCGCCATCTTAGTTTTAACTGTCATTATTGCATATGATGCCATCAATGTCCGTTATTATGCTGGAAAGAATATTAAATTAACAAAACAAATAATTAATGACCTTAAAGATGAACAGTCAATTTCCTTGGATTTACAACAACAAATTTATCATGACAAATTAAAAGATGTATTAGGTCATGAAAAAATTGAAGTTCTCGGTGGCTTTATTCTAGGCGTTATTGTTGCTTTTTCCTTATATAAGCTTTATTATTAATACGAGGTGTATTATGCAAACTATTGAACAACAAATTCAGGAAACATTAGAAAAGATTCGCCCTTTCTTGCAAAGAGAAGGCGGAGATGTCGAATTTGTTTCTTATAAAGATGGTATCGTCTATGTTAAAATGCTCGGTGCCTGCGTAGATTGCGCCTATCAAGATGATACAATCGCCAGCGGAGTAGAATTAATTCTTATCGATGAAGTACCTGGTGTCGTAAAAGTTGAAGTCATTAAGTAAGCAACCATCCGATCGGACGAATTTGATATTTTTTGATTAATAAACGGTGAATGTTTTTGATTCTTATAATCTCATCTTTCATTTTAAAATGATAACTTAGCAAAGCGCGACGGATATCATTTTTTTGCATATGGAGATCTTCAAATAAATCAAAAACACCACTTGGGTATAAAATACGTGCCATAAGTAAACTTGCATCATAGCGATTATATTGATATTGATAAATCAATTTTTCCAATTCTTCAAGCGTAATGATTTTATTGCAGTAAAGCTCGGCCAAATCGCGACAAGTATGATCAAGGTAGTAATTGAGAGGATTGAAGAAAGTTAGGCAATCTAGAGTCGGTAATCTGATATGGGCAATTGTTGGAAAAATTTCCATTTCACCTAGATCTTCTTTTATATCTGCTAAGTAACTTAAAGCATTATCAGCTAAGCCATAGCTGAAGAAAACAACCTCTAAAATCGTATTATATTCATCGACATCTGCTCGGATAGCTGGCACTGCTTCTTTTTCTATATATTCAAACCTTTCTTCCCAAAGTTTTTGCAATGCTTTAATATTAAATTTTTGACTGGAAAATTGATTCTTAAAAGCGTTATGGAAAACTATTAAATCTTTAAAAGAAACGGCTGAAGGATTAATCGTAATAAGAATCATATTCACAGATTGGTAACTAGTTAAATATTTCTTCTGCTTGTTCATAATAATATTAGCAACGCGATCAGCAAAAAAACCTTTTATCATATCATTAAGTTGTACCAATATTTTGATATCTTCTTCACTTTTTTCCGTAAAAAAAACATAATATGTTTGCTGTCCATAGGCAAATTTTAGATTGTTGATTTCTGTTGGATAGATTCCATAATTATCATAAATTACACCTTGCATAAAGTCTCCTTACTGTAGCGGAATTGATAAGCCGCCACCATTAACATCATAGCTGCCCTGATAATATAAAGGCACTTCTCCCTGTATTACTTCCATCGCTAGCGGTATGGAAGCTTCGATTAAAGTTTGATCTTTAGTATAAGGAATTATGACCAAACTACGGATTTTTATTTGAGAAACAACTTCTATTAATACATTGTTGATGCCGTAGTTTGTCACATGGCTTTTTACATTATTGGTTATATCTCCGATAACTTTAAATCGAACTGGTAACCGTGGTCCTATCTCGGAAAGAAAGTTATTTTTAAAAATTAAACCTAGAGGAATTTGATAGATGATGCCCTTGCTTAGAGCCTTCTCCTCGCTATTACTTCCATATTCATAAAGTGTTGCTGAATCAAAATCTCCCGCATTGATTTTCGCTAATTCCTTCTGAATGTTTTTGGTAATATTAGACATTGTCAAATTGATAAGATTAGTATTAAAAGATAGACTTGCTACTTTACCATTTGCTGATGTTTGAGCGCTTAGATAACTTCCATTTTCAATTGCTTCTTCTTTAATTGCCTTATTGATAACATAGGTTGTTAGATTAGTTGTCTCCGCCTTTGCTATATCAAGAATTGTCTGATTAAGACGAGCCGAAAAAGCACTGAGAAAGTAAGTCGTAGATAAGGATAAAGAAGTTAATATAATTATTAATTTCCTTCCTCGCATTTTCTTTCTTTGGCGCATTATTAAACTCCTATCGATAAAATCTATGCCTATAATATGTTTTTTAGTATAAAATAACTATTTAAAAAGAATAATAACTAAGAGGTAATAAATATGAAAATCGAAGAATTAATGTCATCCCCTGCTGTCGTTATTGATACTAATAAGAGTATCGTTGAAGCGGCAACTATGATGAAAGAACATAATATTGGCTTTTTGCCTATTGTTAAAGATAACTTTATGGTCGGTGTCGTTACCGATCGAGATATTGTTATACGTGCAGTGCGAGATTCGGATATTACTATGCCAATTTCTCAAGTCATGACTCCAAATCCAATGACCGTAGTAGCCGGAACTGATGTTGTTATAGTTGCTAAGTTGATGGCAAAATGAAAAATTCGTCGCACTGTTGTCACTAAAGATGGAGTTCCGTTAGGCGTAGTAACTAGCAAAGATTTATTAAAAGCGCAAAACACTCTTTCTTATGTTCTTGCAACATATAATGTTGATAATACTAGTCCATACTATAAAATCTATAACAATGGCAACCCTCACAATTCTGTTAAAGTTGATGATTATCGTCTATAAATGAATTTTTAGCAATTGATTTAATTCCACAGCATATTCCATTGGCAACTCTTTAGTGAATGGCTCAATGAAACCTAAAATAATCATCATTGTCGCTTTTTCTTTGCTTAGTCCTCTAGACATCAAGTAAAAAAGTTGATCAGCCGAAACCTTTGAAACTTTTGCTTCATGTTCAATGAAAGAAGTATTGTTAGCAATAATATTTTTTGGATAAGTATCAGTTGAGGATTTATTATCTAATATTAATGTATCGCATTCCACATTAGCCTTGGAATTAGTAGCATCTTTATTTATATAAACCATACCACGATAGTTAGCTTTTCCGCCGTTACTTACAATTGATTTAGAAATTATTAGACTTGAGGTGTTTGGCGCTAAATGAATCATTTTCGCTCCAGCATCTTGAAATTGTTTTTTTTCTGCAACTGCTATCGACACACAAACTCCCCGCGCTCCTTCACCCTTTAATATGCAGGCCGGATATTTCATATTAACATAAGAACCGATATTGCCATCGATCCATTCCATGACAGCATTTTCTTCTACTAATGCTCTTTTAGTAACTAAATTTACTATGTTATTAGACCAATTTTGAATAGTAGTATACCGACATTTTGCTCCTTTATGGACAAAGATTTCTACTACAGCCGCATGCAATGATTCGCTTGAATAAGTTGGAGCGGTACAGCCTTCTACATAATGCAAATCTGCTCCTTCATCAACTATAATTAAAGTTCTTTCAAATTGACCGATATTTACGGTATTCATTCGAAAGTATGATTGTAGTGGTTTTTCCAATTTTACGCCCTTTGGTACATAGATAAAACTACCACCTGACCAAACTGCTGAGTTGAGCATAGAAAATTTATTATCATCATTCGGCACAAGAGTTGCAAAATATTTTTTAAATAATTCTGGATAATCCCTTAAGGCCGAATCGGTATCGCAAAAAATTACTCCTTTTTCTGTAACTTCTTCAAGCATGTTATGATAAATAACTTCTGATTCATATTGAGTGGAAACGCCAGATAGAAATTTTTGTTCTGCCTCAATAATTCCCAATCGATTAAAAGTTTCTTTTATCACTTTCGGCACTTTATCCCAATTCTTTTCTTGTTGCCCAGATTTTAAATAATAGCAATATTTATTGAAATCTAGAAAAGAAAGATCAGGGCCGAAACTCGGTAAGGGTGCATCTTTAAATAATTGATAGCTCGATAAGCGAAATTCTTTCATCCATGCTGGTTCACCCTTTTTCAAGGAAATTTCTGCAACTATTTTTTCATTTAAGCCCAGCGGCACTTCATCGATAGAAATCTTTTTGTTTTTAAAGCCATATCGATAACTATCTTTACTCATCTTTGTCCTCCAAAAGCTCTAAGAGTCCATTCCAGCAAATAGTGGCACATTTAATGCGACTTGGTTGCCGAGAAATATTTTTAAAGGCGACAGCCTCTTGCAAAAGTGATTCATTATATTCTTTATTAAATATCATCGCTAAAAATTGATCAATGATTATTCTCGCCTCATCAATTGACTTCTCTTTAACTAAAGTTGTTAAAATTGAAGTCGATGCTGTAGAAATAGCACAACCAACGCCATCGAATCGAATATCCATAATTAATCCATCTTTAATAAATATTTGCAATTGAAAATCATCTATACAGGAAACTGAATTAAGATGTATAGTCCGATAGTTTTTATTTTCCAGTAATCCTCTATTTTGTGGATTTTCATAATTATCTAAAATTACTTGGCGGATAAATTCCGGATTCTCAAAAATAGACATTTAAATAATCTCCCCCGTTTTTAACTGCTTCTACAAAGGCTTCAACATCCTCCTTTGTATTGTAAAAATAAAAGCTGGCGCGAACTGTCGCTACAGTTTCTAAATAATCCATTAAGATCTTAGCGCAATGTTGTCCAGCGCGAACAGCGATACCATAACTATTAAAATGAGTAGCTGCATCTTGTGCAAAAACTCCTTTGATATTAAAAGTGATTATCGAAGAGTCAGCCCCTTTATTATATATTTCGATATTATCTAAATTTTTTAGTAATTTGGTAGCATATTCGCATAACATTTTTTCGTGTTCATGAATATTATCCATTCCAATTTCTTCTAGATAATCGATTGCTGCGCCCAGTCCAATTATCCCTTCTATATTAGGCGTCCCTGCTTCAAATTTTCGAGGTGGTTTCAAATATAAAACATTTCCACATGTATCAAACTTTGAATTCATTCCACCACCTAGAAATAATGGCTCCATTCTTTCTAAAATAGCATACTTTCCATATAAAACTCCAATGCCAGTTGGTCCACACATTTTATGTCCAGAAAAAGTTAAGAAATCACAATCTAAATCTTTAACATCAGTTTTCATATGAGGAACACTTTGCGCACCATCGATTATTAATAAGCAATTTGGCACCTGTCTTACTACCTTAGCGATACTTTTAACATCTACAATAAAACCTAGAACATTAGTCACATGGGCGATAGAAACAACTCGTGTTCTATCACTAATTGTTTTAGCCACATTTTCAGGAGTTAACAAGCCCTTATCATCTAACGGTATGTACTTAATTAGTGCTCCCGTTTTCTTAGCTACATTAAACCACGGCAATACATTTGATGCATGTTCTGCTTGAGTTAATAAAATTTCATCCCCAGCTGTTAATTCACCTAACCCGATACCATTAGCAATAATATTTATCGCTGCTGAAGTACCTGAAGTAAAAATAATTTCTCGACTCTCAGCATTAAGAAATTTAGCCACTTTTTCTCGCGATTTTTCGCATTCATTATCGACTTTGCTGCTCAGATCATAATCACCACGATAAGCATTAGCCGTATAATTGCTCATATAATCGACAATTTTATCGATGACCGGTTGCGGCTTAAATGTCGTAGCGGCATTATCTAAGTAAACCAGTCGCCGACCTTGCATTTTTTGATTTAACATTGGAAAGTCTTTTTTTATTTTGGAATAATCAATCATTAGCGCTCACCTTTTTTTCAATATGATTAAATACTTCCTTGCGGATTGAAACATCTAAATATTCTAGAACTGGAAATAAGTATCCAATACTTATTAGATTTCTGCTTTTATTATATGTAATTCCTCGCGAGAGCATGTAGAACAAATGTTCCTGGTCAATTTGTCCAATGCTGGAAGAATGCCCTGCATCGACTTCAGATTCTTCGATAATCATATTTGGTCGAACTTCGCCACGCGCCTCTTGATCAAATAGAATTATTTTAGAAACTTGATCCGCTTGGCTATGCTTAGCATTTTTTATAATTTCAGCTTCACTCATAATTAAGCATCTACTTTTATTTTTACAAATAGCAAAGTTGTCGATATGAGAAATAGTATTTTTGGCTAAGTGCTGGCAATTAATATTGAATAGTTTATTTTCATCATTTTCACTTATTATGCCTAATCGACAATAACTACTAGCACCTATACCAGCAAGTTTAACAGTAATATTTGCTTCAATATTTTGATTTGCCAACTCAACATCAACAAAATGATATTGACTCTTTTTTTCTACTATTACTTCTCTACTTATATGCAACTGTTTACTTGTCGATAAGTTAACTACTGAATGTTCGAAATGTATTTGATTTTTTACATTATAAATAATATTCAAATTAATAATATTTGTTCGATAAACTTCTTGGATCTTGCAATTGTTATTTATATTAAATACTAATTCATTCAATTCCAAATAATCAAAAATCAAAATAATTTCTTCTGAATCATTTACATTTATATAGCATTTATCATCTATGCATTCAATTTTTATTCCTGCAGTTGGATTCTTAATTAATTCAGAAAAATTATAAATTGTCATTTTTATTAGCCCCGCAACCACCTAGGATAATTTTTTTCTCATTTATTGTTTGACTAAAACCCTTCTCATCAATTTGTTTTATTAATTCGACGCCACCACTTTGAACTATTTGTCCATCAACTAAAAGATGCACAATAGTAGGTGCTAGTAAATCGAAGAATTTTGCATAGTGCGATATAATCAAAGCTGAAAAATGTCCATCTTTGCAGGAGTTAATTGCTTCAGCTATTATCTTAGAAGCATCGACATCAAGTCCCGAATCAATCTCGTCAAATAACGCCAATTGTGGCTTTAATATTTTGAGTTGTAATATCTCATTTTTCTTTTTCTCTCCACCTGAAAAGCCTTGATTTAAATATCTTTTGGTTACATCAAGTCCTAATCCAACTTCTTCTGTTGCTTTATTTAATAATTGATAAAATTCAAAGAGCTTAATTGAATCTTTTCTTCTTTCGTTAATAGCAGATTTAATAAATTCGGCAGTATTTACACCAGGCACTTCCACTGGAGCTTGAAAAGTAAGAAAAATGCCAACACGGGCTCTTTCATCTACCGATTTAGATAAAATACTTTCTCCATTAAATAAAATGTCTCCTTGTTCTATATGACAATCTGGATGTCCAGCTATAGCCAAAAGTAAAGTCGTTTTTCCGTGACCATTCGGTCCTAAAAGAGCATGAATCTCGCCATCTTGAATTTTCAAGTTCACACCTTTTAAAATCTTTTTTTTGCCTTTGCTAACATGCAAATTAATTATTTCTATCATTGCCATAAAAAGTACCTACTTTTATTTTAGCCGAAGAAAAATAAAAAAACAACTAATATGATATATTACTCATAATTGCTTGAAATTTTTATCTATCAATTTATTATAATTTTCAAAAGCATGAAGGCATAAAAAAAAGCAAAGCGTAAGCCTTGCCTCTCTTAACTTTAGATACCGAAACATCCACCACAGCCAACGATAACCAGTAAAATGAATAGTACCAAGATTACGGTAAAGTTATGTCCTTGCATAATTTCTTCCCTCCTTCCAGTGATTAAAGCAGCTATCTAGATAATGCTGCCGATGATAACTAACAAAATGAATAAAACCAAAACAAGAGCGAAACCGCCACCACAGCCGCATGTTGTTGGCATTGGAGCACATCCACAATTTGGTGTCATACTAAGACCTCCTTCGTTTTTCAATTCATTCTATGCAAATATTTTACTTGTGTGCTTTATCACCCGTTGTTATTGGGTTAATATCTAATAAATAGGCAAAACTCTAGTTGAGGAGACGTACTTTTATATAGTCTTTCATATGAAAATATTTATTAATATATATAACATAAGTAAGTATTATAACTATTTTGATATTTTTGCCTTAATAAGTATTGTATTTTTCTCAATCATAGTGTAATATATGAGTGTTGCAATTTTTTTAAGCACATTTTCTAAGGAGGAATTAATTAATGAAGAAAAAGGCACTAGCTGTTTCGTTGCTTCTTCCGTTAATTCTTGGTACTTCTTGTAGTTCCAAGATAAAACCGAAAAAGATTAAAAACGACGGCAAAGAAGTCATTTTACAAATTGGTAAAGGCAGCGATGCTACTTACTTATATGCTGATGACTTATTTACAACCATGCTTGATGGTTCAAGCGCTTCACAGCAATTAGTTTTTGGCGCTGTACAAGAAGCTGTTATCAAAGTATCACAGGAAGTTACTGATGATATCCGCGATACTGTCAATCAAAGCATCAAAGATTGGGAAGATTCAGTAAAAGAGGAAGCTAGCTCATCCAACGTTAGCTATACCCAATTGAAAAAAGAAAAACTCACTGCTATGGGATTTGACAAAGTCAGTGAATATCGCGATGATTTGCTTTATCAAAAGCAAAAAGAGACATTGGAAAAGAAATTTTGGATCCAAGAAACCAAAAGCGATAATGATGAAGCTTTATCTGCCGAAGTTGTGAAATATGTTGATGAGAAAAAACCTTATCACCTTAAACACATTCTCGTCGGTTTAGATGAATCAAATTCCAAAAGTTTATATGAAGGTAAAATCACTACTAGTGAAGCCCAAAAACTTGGAACAGTTTGCCGTTCTTTACTTGAGGAATCATTTAGAGAAGTAGCAAATAACCAATCACTCAACGCTGATTACCGCAACAATTACTCTACACTTAGTGGTCAAGGTGTTGCTGGTGACGTTGGTATTATGGCAACAACAACTTCATTCTATAATGAATTTAAATTTGGTGCCTATTTATTCGATATCTATTCAAGATCAAATGCCGAATTGAGAAATACCATGAAACAAGATTTATTTTATGATGTTTTCTCCCAAACCGATGATTCTTTTGTAAAAGATCAATTTGAAATCGGTGGCAACTTCGACTTCTCTGGTGGTTTTAACTCCATCGATATGTCCGAATGTGATTATTTATCAAAAATATCTGATAAAGAACAATGGGATAAGAACGATACATGGCCAAGCGGCGGTGCATTCCGTACTGAAAAGGGTTATCCAAGAAATATTATTTTCAATCAAAAATTTAATAATCACGATATTGGAGTGATTACTGTTGGTCGCCATAATAATTTAGTGGCTGGTTCTGATAGCACTATTAATCCTAATAGTTATCCAAATAGAACAAAGCACGTTAATTATGTCAAAGGAACTAGCGGTAGCGCTGATATCTTAACTGATAGAGATGGAAATCCAATTTTCTATATTCGTAGTGATAAAGGTGTTCACTTTATGGCTATTGAAATGTCTCCATATCAAACTGATGATTCAGGAAATAATGTAGCGGAAAAATATTTCTCTACTTTAACAAAAACTCCTATTGATATTGGTGGCGGTAAAACAATTAATCCTTATATCTATAATGGTGTTGAATCTGCAACTATCGAAAAGCAATATCTTGATGCTAAAAAGAATATTCTCATTGGTCAATTGCAAAATTTAATCAAAAAGGAAGCTGTTGATGCTCAAGCATCTATAAATAATAGTACTAATCGTCATTTTGACATTAGATTAATTGAACATTACAGAGCTGCAAAAAATGTTAAAATAGTAAATCAAAAAATTGAAGACATCTATAAAAATTATATTAAGAATATTGGCGATACTCAAGATAATGCCTTAAAAGAGAGTATTGCTAACTCCTTGGTTACTTATATTCATTTATTAACTCGTCAAAATGAAGTCAGCGCGAATGAAAAACTTCGTTACCCTATGTGTGGTGCTTTCGCCAATATTAATAGTGGTTACGTAAGCGGTTCTTATACGCCAACTGCGATTGATAACTTTAGCCGTGTTTATGGTTCTTGCATCTATTCATTAAGTAGTAGTTTTACCGATACAAAAGATGTTAAGCCTAGTGGCGAAAACGGCGGGCCAACCGCTTAGGGATAGGAAAGGAAAAGTAAAATGAAAAACAAAAAATTTCTTATGATTGCCCTCGCCTTTCTAATGACTGGCTGCGGTAGTAAGGATATTACTCCAAAAATTACTAATAAAAAAGATAGTCCTTTTGAAGATAAGAAAGCCGACATTACTTATGGCGATTTATATGATGAGCTATATACTAGCGCAGGCAATTCTCAAATTTTTAACTGGGTTACAATGGATTTAGCAAAAAGATTAAATATCCCACAACAACGCGCAGATGATATTGCTAAGCGTGTTAAAGATACTCAAAAGATTGGATGAAGAATAGTTCCTATTACTCAACGATCTCTTCCATGAGCAAAAGCTTGCTAATTCATTCCGTTCACTTGGATATAATATTACCTGTGACAATGGTTACTTCACCGCTACTGATATGATAACAACCTTGGAGTCAAGATGAAACCCAAAAAGCTTGAACTCTATAAAGGAGATGTCGCTACTCTTAAATGTAATTATTCTGATTATATTGAAAAAGCTTTGTATCCAACAATTTATCAAGCTATGATCGAAGAACAATATATTATTGAAGACCGTTTACAAGAATTAGAAAAATTTAAAAGAGTACGAAAAATCGAAACTCTCAGCTTTACAAAGGATTCTGGAGATATAAAAGTAGCATCATTCGTTAATAAAGTTTCAAAATCACTTAAAGGTTATGAAGTTTCATTCTCTGAATTTGCTTATCCATATGAAAAGTATGATCCAGATACTGGTGATTGGTTAAGTGGATATGTAGCTGCTGATAGCATTATTCCATTGGCCGAAAGAAATAAGTTCACTACCTATGAATATATTTGGAAAAATTATCTTAAATCTTTAAATGATAAAGAAATTAGAAAAATTGGTACATTAGGTGATGTTGAATTCGAAACCGAAGAAGCCAAAAAAGCCAATGAAGAAGAAAAGAGATCTATTATCAATAAATATACTGGTAATGGTGCCTACTCTCAAGATAGAGGTATGTGGCTCGCTTCTCTTGATATCGATAAAGTCGAATATGTCAAGGAAGATACTTATTCTACTGATAGTGCCCCATTCTCTGACACATTAAAGGCTACCTTATTCAATAAGAATCCAAATGGTCAAGAAACTTCTGGCGATCCACTCTTCGCTAAGATTTATCAAAAAGCTGGCTTCGATTATATTAAAGACGTAAATAGTTATGGCGATGAAACCGATGAAGATATTATTTTATATCAAACAGATAATACTAATAATAAATATGTCTTTATTAGATTAATCAATGCCTACGAAGAACAATCAAATGATGTCAATAAATATGAAACTGCTAAAGCATATGCTCCAACCTTATCTATTAATAAGAAAGCCTATGTCAAGTACTTCGAACAATACAATGTTCAATTCGGTCCAACTGATATCTATAATTACTTCGTAACGAACTACCCTGAGTATTTCGAATAAACTTAAAAACGGCTTCGGCCGTTTTTTTTCTACAAAAAAGGAGCTTAATATGGAAAATTGTCTTTTTTGTAAAATTATCAAAAAAAACATCCCGAGCTATACTATTTATGAGAATGATGACGTCTATGCTTTTCTAGATATATCTCAAGCAACTCCTGGGCATACTTTAATCATTCCAAAAACATAGCGTCAATCTTCTAGATACTAGCAAAGAAATGATTATTGCCGTCAATATAGCCACCCAAGAAATTGCTAAGTTACTTGTAAAAAAAGCTTAATGCTTGTGGAGTTAATATTGCTAGCAATGCTGGCGAGTGTGCTGGTCAAAGCGTGTTTCACTATCATGTACATGTAATACCGCGCTATGGCTTAAATGATGATTATAAAATCCATCAGACTAGCCACAAAGCATCGGCTGATGAATTATTACTTATACAACAAAAATTGTTAATTAATCCTTTTTAGGAACTTTAAAAAATGAACGCTCATCGAGAGCATAGATTCTACTAGTAAATTCGCCCTCCTCTATGCCTTCGAGAGCTTTTCTATAGCATTTGATTCAGAGTCTAGCCGATCTATTAAACTAAGCATATTCGCTTCCATTGTAGCTGGTTGCACTGGTGATCCATGCTCCAACTTTCCATGATGAGCTAAAATCATATGCTGCAATAGCATTAATTTATCTTTATTAATATTTAGTTCAACTCCAATGCGAAATAATTCGGCACTAAAAATAGATATGTGACCAAGCAGTCGCCCTTCGGTTGTATATTTAGTACTAATCTCCCCAGTTAATTCCGTTAGTTTTCCTAAATCATGAAGAATGATTCCGGCATAAAGATAATTTTTATCTAAGGAGTGATATAAAGATGTTAAAGGTTCTGCAACTTTTAGCATCGTTATAACGTGATGGAGCAATCCACCAACATAGGCGTGGTGAACTTTCATACCTGCTGGATAAGTTAATAATTGATTATAATACTTTTTAACTAAATGATTAACCAAAAGATTAATTTCCGCGTCTGTTATTTGTTGAATGAAATAATTAAGTGATTCTTCCAGCTCACTTTTGCTAACAGGAGCCGAAATTAGAAAATCGCTATAATCAATCGATTCTTCAATAGGATTAATTAACCTGAACTCATTAATCTTCATTTGAATAGCATTTCGATATTTTATGATCTCGCCATGCACAAAAACGAAATTTTCTGGTTTAAAAGCATTCATACTCTCTGCCAGCATCCCATTTTCTGACTCTATCACACCAGTTTTATCTTGCAACAATACATTTAAGTACATGGCTCCAGTAGCCGTTACTCCCTTTGGTTGCATTAGCGACTAGGAAAATCTTCTCTATTCTATCGCCATCTTTAAAATCTTTAATATCCATTATTCTTCCTCCTTTGGGAAAACTTGATTAATAAAGAAAAAGTTATATCCTTTTCGTTGTAAATTTTCTACAATCTTATTATGATATGTTTTTTTTCCAGTTACATTTTTAAATTTTCTTTTCAACTTTTCTAAATCATTTAATAAAGCTTGTCTTTCGTTTTTAGAATAACCAATAGTATCAGCTATACCAATTGCATATTCTTCGCTAAAACCTCGATTTATTAAGTTACGACGAACTTTATTCTGCATTTGAAAGCGATTAGTAACCACCTTTTCAGTATAATTCTTTTTTATTTTTTCAGCGGCTTCATGGAATTCTTCGCTCGGAATTTCACTTAATAATGCATCAACTAAATCTTCATTATATAATTTATCATCAACTAAACGCTTTCTAATGAGTTCTCTACCATAAAGTTTTTGATGGAGATAATAATCTATGTATTCGCGAATGCTTTTTTCTTCATTCAGATAGCCCTTTTCTTTTGAGTTCTTCAATAACTTTTTTGAATAAATGAGTATCAAATTCGTACTTTTCCAGCATCAAAGCCAAAGCTTTCTTGAAGAGTAATCTTTCTTTAACTAGTAAAGTCATTATTTTTAATTTTATTTCATACTTTGCCTGAGTCTCTATAATCTTTTCTATTTGTGCTTCAGTAAATTCCATCATATAAAGATTGCTTCGATTATGAAAAGTTCTGGATATAGACTCAATAATTCCATACTTATATATATTGTTTTTATTGTATCTTCTAATGCTAAAACGATTTTCGCTTTCTTAGTTAAACGAAAAAAATTAATTACTAAATATTTCTTTTTACCATTTCGTTCTGAGAGCTCGCTCATATACCACCTTTATTTGTTGATAAAATGTTTCGCTGGAGAAATTTCCCGCTTGTATTAAAACAAAATCTTTCATTTTATTTATTTCAAGTGAATTTAGTTGTGTAAAATGTCTTAATTTCTCAGCAAATGTTTCAGCAGTAGAATAATAATATCCCGTTCTTCCATCTACTAAAATATTATCCAAGTTCTTATCATAGCACGCTAGCACTGGTAAACCACTGGCCATTGCTTCAATATAAGTTAGACCTTGTGTTTCCGAAACGGAGGCTGATGCAAATACGTTAGATATTTGATAATAAATCGGCACATTTTCTAGTGGTACCTTGCCAACAAATCGTACTTTATCAGCAATTCCCAAATTAGCTGCTAGAACTTCTAGGTCCACTTTTGTTGGTCCATCTCCGACAATTAAAAATAAGATTTTCATTTGCGCTTTATTTAAAAATATTTCTAAATCCTTCTAAAGTAGTTGAATATTTTTTTCTGGTGCAATTCGTCCTAGAGAAATTAAAACAAAAGTATCGTCATCAATATTTAATTCAGCACGCTTTTTCTTCAATTCTTCTTTTCGTGACTTTAATATCAAATTTTGATAAATCAATTCCTGTCGGTATGATATTAATATATTTTTCCACGCCATATCTTCTTAGCGCTTCCTTGGTTTTCAAAGAAGGCGAAATCTGGCCAGTACATGAATTACCATAATACTTTGATAAACGGTAGACAATTCCTTTGGCAAAAATCAAAATGCCCTTTTTGTTATATAATGAGTATAATCTTCCATACATCGTATGATAAGTATAGACTATTGGCATTTTTAATCTTCTGGCCACAATTTTTGCGAAAATCCCAATGCCATATTCGGAATGAGTATGGATTATATCGATATTCATTTTTTTATTCTCATCGCTTTTGATGAGTAAGATCTCAAGAAAGGCGATAGCCATAAAGCTTTTTCAAAAGCAATCCCGGCAAGCGCAAAAACACCTTCATGGAATTCCATATAATTATTTTCAGGATTTGTAGTAATTACAAAACTTGATGTCCATTTTTTTCTAGTTCCACTTTCAAAGTATATAAACTGAACTGGAAACACCATTGATAAAAGGAATATATGTATCAGTAAATAGGCCGATTCTCATTCCTCTATATTATATATTATTTATAATTAATAGCAATAACTAGCATCCAAATAGAACAAAGCACGTTAATTATGTCAAAGGAACTAGCGTAGCGCTGATATCTTAACTGATAGAGATGGAAATCCAATTTTCTATATTCGTAGTGATAAAGGTGTTCACTTTATGGCTATTGAAATGTCTCCATATCAAACTGATGATTCAGGAAATAATGTAGCGGAAAAATATTTCTACTTTAACAAAAACTCCTATTGATATTGGTGGCGGTAAAACAATTAATCCTTATATCTATAATGGTGTTGAATCTGCAACTATCGAAAAGCAATATCTTGATGCTAAAAAGAATATTCTCATTGGTCAATTGCAAAATTTAATCAAAAAGGAAGCTGTTGATGCTCGCTATTCATAAATAATAGTACTAATCGTCATTTTGACATTAGATTAATTGAACATTACAGAGCTGCAAAAAATGTTAAAATAGTAAATCAAAAAATTGAAGACATCTATAAAAAATTATATTAAGAATATTGGCGATACTCAAGATAATGCCTTAAAAAGAGAGTATTGCTAACTCCTTGGTTACTTATATTCATTTATTAACTCGTCAAAATGAAGTCAGCGCGAATGAAAAACGTTACTCCTATGTGTGGTGCTTTCGCCAATATTAATAGTGGTTACGTAAGCGGTTCTTATACGCCAACTGCGATTGATAACTTTAGCCGTGTTTATGGTTCTTGCATCTATTCATTAAGTAGTAGTTTTACCGATACAAAAGATGTTAAGCCCTAGTGGCGAAAACGGCGGGCCAACCGCTTAGGGGATAGGAAAGGAAAAGTAAAATGAAACAAAAAATTTCTTATGATTGCCCTCGCCTTTCTAATGACTGGCTGCGGTAGTAAGGATATTACTCCAAAAATTACTAATAAAAAAGATAGTCCTTTTGAAGATAAGAAAGCCGACATTACTTATGGCGATTTATATGATGAGCTATATACTAGCGCAGGCAATTCTCAAATTTTTAACTGGGTTACAATGGATTTAGCAAAAAGATTAAATATCCCACAACAACGCGCAGATGATATTGCTAAGCGTGTTAAAGATACTCAAAAAGATTGGATGAAGAATAGTTCCTATTACTTCAACGATCTCTTCCATGAGCAAAAGCTTGCTAATTCATTCCGTTCACTTGGATATAATATTACCTGTGACAATGGTTACTTCACCGCTACTGATAAGGATAACAATCCTTGGAGTCAAGATGAAACCCAAAAGCTTGAACTCTATAAAGGAGATGTCGCTACTCTTAAATGTAATTATTCTGATTATATTGAAAAAGCTTTGTATCCAACAATTTATCAAGCTATGATCGAAGAACAATATATTATTGAAGACCGTTTACAAGAATTAGAAAAATTTAAAAGAGTACGAAAAATCGAAACTCTCAGCTTTACAAAGGATTCTGGAGATATAAAAGTAGCATCATTCGTTAATAAAGTTTCAAAATCACTTAAAGGTTATGAAGTTTCATTCTCTGAATTTGCTTATCCATATGAAAAGTATGATCCAGATACTGGTGATTGGTTAAGTGGATATGTAGCTGCTGATAGCATTATTCCATTGGCCGAAAGAAATAAGTTCACTACCTATGAATATATTTGGAAAAATTTATCTTAAATCTTTAAATGATAAAGAAATTAGAAAAATTGGTACATTAGGTGATGTTGAATTCGAAACCGAAGAAGCCAAAAAAGCCAATGAAGAAGAAAAGAGATCTATTATCAATAAATATACTGGTAATGGTGCCTACTCAAGATAGAGGTATGTGGCTCGCTTCTCTTGATATCGATAAAGTCGAATATGTCAAGGAAGATACTTATTCTACTGATAGTGCCCCATTCTCTGACACATTAAAGGCTACCTTATTCAATAAGAATCCAAATGGTCAAGAAACTTCTGGCGATCCACTCTTCGCTAAGATTTATCAAAAAGCTGGCTTCGATTATATTAAAGACGTAAATAGTTATGGCGATGAAACCGATGAAGATATTATTTTATATCAAACAGATAATACTAATAATAAATATGTCTTTATTAGATTAATCAATGCCTACGAAGAACAATCAAATGATGTCAATAAATATGAAACTGCTAAAGCATATGCTCCAACCTTATCTATTAATAAGAAAGCCTATGTCAAGTACTTCGAACAATACAATGTTCAATTCGGTTCAACTGATATCTATAATTACTTCGTAACGAACTACCCTGAGTATTTCGAATAAACTTAAAAACGGTTTTCGGCCGTTTTTTTCTACAAAAAAGGAGCTTAATATGGAAAATTGTCTTTTTTGTAAAATTATCAAAAAAAACATCCCGAGCTATACTATTTATGAGAATGATGACGTCTATGCTTTTCTAGATATATCTCAAGCAACTCCTGGGCATACTTTAATCATTCCAAAAAAACATAGCGTCAATCTTCTAGATACTAGCAAAGAAATGATTATTGCCGTCAATATAGCCACCCAAGAAATTGCTAAGTTACTTGTAAAAAAGCTTAATGCTTGTGGAGTTAATATTGCTAGCAATGCTGGCGAGTGTGCTGGTCAAAGCGTGTTTCACTATCATGTACATGTAATACCGCGCTATGGCTTAAATGATGATTATAAAATCCATCAGACTAGCCACAAAGCATTTGGCTGATGAATTATTACTTATACAACAAAAAATTGTTAATTAATCCTTTTTAGGAACTTTAAAAAATGAACGCTCATCGAGAGCATAGATTCTACTAGTAAATTCGCCCTCCTCTATGCCTTCGAGAGCTTTTTCTATAGCATTTGATTCAGAGTCTAGCCGATCTATTAAACTAAGCATATTCGCTTCCATTGTAGCTGGTTGCACTGGTGATCCATGCTCCAACTTTCCATGATGAGCTAAAATCATATGCTGCAATAGCATTAATTTATCTTTATTAATATTTAGTTCAACTCCAATGCGAAATAATTCGGCACTAAAAATAGATATGTGACCAAGCAGTCGCCCTTCGGTTGTATATTTAGTACTAATCTCCCAGTTAATTCCGTTAGTTTTCCTAAATCATGAAGAATGATTCCGGCATAAAGATAATTTTTTATCTAAGGAGTGATATAAAGATGTTAAAGGTTCTGCAACTTTTAGCATCGTTATAACGTGATGGAGCAATCCACCAACATAGGCGTGGTGAACTTTCATACCTGCTGGATAAGTTAATAATTGATTATAATACTTTTTAACTAAATGATTAACCAAAAGATTAATTTCCGCGTCTGTTATTTGTTGAATGAAATAATTAAGTGATTCTTCCAGCTCACTTTTGCTAACAGGAGCCGAAATTAGAAAATCGCTATAATCAATCGATTCTTCAATAGGATTAATTAACCTGAACTCATTAATCTTCATTTGAATAGCATTTCGATATTTTATGATCTCGCCATGCACAAAAACGAAATTTTCTGGTTTAAAAGCATTCATACTCTCTTCGCCAGCATCCCATTTTCTGGACTCTATCACACCAGTTTTATCTTGCAACAATACATTTAAGTACATGGCTCCAGTAGCCGTTACTCCCTTGGTTGCATTAGCGACTAGGAAAATCTTCTCTATTCTATCGCCATCTTTAAAATCTTTAATATCCATTATTCTTCCTCCTTTGGGAAAACTTGATTAATAAAGAAAAAGTTATATCCTTTTCGTTGTAAATTTTCTACAATCTTATTATGATATGTTTTTTTTCCAGTTACATTTTTAAATTTTCTTTTCAACTTTTCTAAATCATTTAATAAAGCTTGTCTTTCGTTTTTAGAATAACCAATAGTATCAGCTATACCAATTGCATATTCTTCGCTAAAACCTCGATTTATTAAGTTACGACGAACTTTATTCTGCATTTGAAAGCGATTAGTAACCACCTTTTCAGTATAATTCTTTTTTATTTTTTCAGCGGCTTCATGGAATTCTTCGCTCGGAATTTCACTTAATAATGCATCAACTAAATCTTCATTATATAATTTATCGTCAACTAAACGCTTTCTAATGAGTTCTCTACCATAAAGTTTTTGATGGAGATAATAATCTATGTATTCGCGAATGCTTTTTTCTTCATTCAGATAGCCCTTTTCTTTGAGTTCTTCAATAACTTTTTTGAATAAATGAGTATCAAATTCGTACTTTTCCAGCATCAAAGCCAGCTTTCTTGAAGAGTAATCTTTCTTAACTAGTAAAGTCATTATTTTTAATTTTATTTCATACTTTGCCTGAGTCTCTATAATCTTTTCTATTTGTGCTTCAGTAAATTCCATCATATAAAGATTGCTTCGATTATGAAAAAGTTCTGGATATAGACTCAATAATTCCATACTTATATATATTGTTTTTATTGTATCTTCTAATGCTAAAACGATTTTCGCTTTCTTAGTTAAACGAAAAAAATTAATTACTAAATATTTCTTTTTACCATTTCGTTCTGAGAGCTCGCTCATATACCACCTTTATTTGTTGATAAAATGTTTCGCTGGAGAAATTTCCGCTTGTATTAAAACAAAATCTTTCATTTTATTTATTTCAAGTGAATTTAGTTGTGTAAAATGTCTTAATTTCTCAGCAAATGTTTCAGCAGTAGAATAATAATATCCCGTTCTTCCATCTACTAAAATATTATCCAAGTTCTTATCATAGCACGCTAGCACTGGTAAACCACTGGCCATTGCTTCAATATAAGTTAGACCTTGTGTTTCCGAAACGGAGGCTGATGCAAATACGTTAGATATTTGATAATAAATCGGCACATTTTCTAGTGGTACCTTGCCAACAAATCGTACTTTATCAGCAATTCCCAAATTAGCTGCTAGAACTTCTAGGTCCACTTTTGCTGGTCCATCTCCGACAATTAAAAATAAGATTTTCATTTGCGCTTTATTTAAAAATATTCTAAATCCTTCTAAAAGTAGTTGAATATTTTTTTCTGGTGCAATTCGTCCTAGAGAAATTAAAACAAAAGTATCGTCATCAATATTTAATTCAGCACGCTTTTTCTTCAATTCTTCTTTCGTGACTTTTTTAATATCAAATTTTGATAAATCAATTCCTGTCGGTATGATATTAATATATTTTTCCACGCCATATCTTCTTAGCGCTTCCTTGGTTTTCAAAGAAGGCGAAATCAATTCAGTACATGAATTACCATAATACTTTGATAAACGGTAGACAATTCCTTTGGCAAAAAAATCAAAATGCCCTTTTGTTATATAATGAGTATAATCTTCATACATCGTATGATAAGTATAGACTATTGGCATTTTTAATCTTCTGGCCACAATTTTTGCGAAAATCCCAATGCCATATTCGGAATGAGTATGGATTATATCGATATTCATTTTTTTTATTATTCTCATCGCTTTTGATGAGTAGATCCAAGAAAGGCGATAGCCATAAAGCTTTTTCAAAAGCAATCCCGGCAAGCGCAAAACACCTTCATGGAATTCCATATAATTATTTTCAGGATTTGTAGTAATTACAAAAACTTGATGTCCATTTTTTTCTAGTTCCACTTTCAAAGTATAAACTGAACTGGAAACACCATTGATAAAAGGAATATATGTATCAGTAAATAGGCCGATTCTCATTCCTCTATATTATATATTATTTATAATTAACTAGCAATAACTAGCAATAAATTCGCTATTCTTTATCGTCAGGATTAATATCGTCATTTTCTTTAAATATGACTTGTGGATTGCTATCTTTCATAATAACTTTTTCCAACTTAGCTGTTTCATAGTATTTGATCGGGTCATCAACTTTTTGTAGTTCAGTTTTACCACTTTCTCGATAAAAGAAGAAAACTAACGCTCCAAGTATTAAACCGAAATAGAATGTTACTAATCGCCAAATAATTAAAGCGGCAGACAGAATAGAACTTTCTTCTGTTGAAGAAGCGAAAAAGGCTGCAAAGAATGTGGCAAAGAATAATTCCGCCCCACCACTAGCTCCTGGTAAAGGAATAAATGATGTTATCAAATAGACAAAGGATGTAAAGGCAATTACTAGAAAGAAATCACTGCTACTAATTTGATACCCTACTGCGCGAATGGCGAAGAAAGGAATACTATAAAGAATAGCAAATTTTGCTAGATGCAACAATAGCACTGTTATCCAAACTTTATAATTTTTATGAAGCTCTGTCGCTTCGATTTTAAAATTCTTAATCTGTAAATCAACTTTTTCTCTAAATTTTTCTTTTTTTCTAATAATCTTCAATTTCGCCAATAAGTTAATTAAATGAACGACTATAAGCTTGTGGAATAATTTTGAATATGCGACAAAATATAATGTACCTATAACTATAACATTTATTCCGAAGCCGATAAGCGATAAGTGAATGACATTAAGTCCATTCCATTGCACAGAATTATATGCCGCGCGATAGTTAAAGATTAATGTTAGTAAACAGAAAATAATCATTGCGATTTGATAAGTAATAAAATTCATCAATAAAACACTAGCGGAACGAGAAATTGGTACTCCTTGTTTAGAGAAAGTATAGGCTTGGACAAATTGACCACCAGAAGCTGATGGTGTTATGCCATTAAAAAACACACCAATTAAACCATTATATGTTCCCTGTTTCCAGCGATATTTTTTATTATTAAGACGAACAAAAAAGGTCAGTACTAGCCCTTCAATAATATAGATAGAAAGCATCAGAAGTAGCATCAAGAATATCAATTTTAGATCTGCTTTTCTTATTACTTTAATTGTTTCACTAAAATTATCTTTTAAGATAATAGAAATTGCTATGATTGTTGTAATCAATAGTATCGATATATAAACTAGATATTTGAGTGCTTGTTTTCTCATGTTGCTCCTTAATTTAGATATTATAGCATTGCTTCATATTTTTTTCTATAATTATCATAATAATCTTGATTCTCTTTACTTTACTTTTTAAATTACTACATATATAATATATTCTAATTATAGCCACTTTATACTATGATAATAAGGAGAAACCATGAAACGGGAAGAAATTAAAGAAGAATATAAATGGGATTTAACAAAACTTTACCCAAATATGACTAGTCTTGAAAAAGATTTGAAGTTAGCAAACAAGCTCTTAAAGAAATTAAAATCATATGCTGGCAAGCTGGGAGAAAGTGCCGAACAGCTACTTGAATTTGTTAATATTTATGAGCAATTCGATGAGGTTTTCGCTAATATTTATATCTATACCAAACAATTACTTGATGTGGAACCTAATAATCCTGAGGGACAACAAGCTTTTGCCAAGGCATCAGTCTTATATGGTCAAACTTCTGAAGATCTCGCTTTTATTCAAACAGAAATAGTGAACAAAGAAAAAATAATTAAAAAGTTAATAAAAGATAAGAGATTTGCCGATGTCCGCTTTTACTTTGGCGAATATTTACATATGGCTCCGCACACTTTATCTTTAGAGATGGAAAACGTGATTGCAGCTACTCACTCATTCGGACGTAAAATCCAAAATGTTTTTGAAACAATAAGACCTGAGTTTAAACCTGTTATTATAAATGGCGAAGAACATTTCCTGAATCAAGCCACTTTAAATACATTTTTAGAAAACAAAGATCGTTCAGTTCGTAAACAAGCTTACGAAAATTTTTATAGCGAATATCAAAAATTAGCTAATACTTTTGGTACAGTACTTGATGGACATATTAAATACGTATCCTTCCTAGCAAAACAACAAAAGTATTCCTCAGCTCTACAAGCGTCGCTTTATAGTGATAATGCTCCAGTCGAATTATTTGAAAAAATCCTAGCTATGGCTAATAAGAAATATCGTCCTTTTTTGCATGAATATTTTGAACTAAAAAAGACTATTTCTGGTCTTGATGAATGCTACAATTATGATTTGAGTGTCCCTCCTGTCGAAGATCTTGATCTTAAATTCAGTGTTGAAGAAGGCTTGGAACTAATTTATGAAGCACTCGCGCCACTTGGAAAAGAATATGTTGATTTAGTCAAACAAGGTATTAAAAATCGTTGGGTGGATTTCCATACACATGAAGGCAAAAGATCAGGTGCTTACTCTTGGGGAAGTTATAACTCACAACCTTACATTTTAATGAATTGGGTTGGCACATTAGATTCCGTCTATACTTTGGCTCATGAGTTAGGTCATTCAATGCATTCATATTTATCAAATCATAGTAATCGAGCAATCAATTCACACTATAAGATTTTCGTCGCCGAAGTTGCCTCGACAGTGAATGAAGTTTTTCTAACAAATCATTTATTAAAAAAATATGCCAATAATAAACAGATTAAAACCTATTTATATCATAATCTAACTAGCGATATTGTTGGTACTATATATCGGCAACCATTCTTTGCTGAATTTGAAAGAACTCTCTATGCCGCTAGCGAATCGGGAGAACCAATCTCAAATAAAATGATTGGTGATACTTATACTGCGATGTCAGAAGATTATTACGGACCTAATATTAAATTAGCTGAGCAAGTGGCTGTTTCCTGCTATTCCGTCCCACATTTTTATTATCGTTTTTATGTATATAAATACACTATTGGAATGTCATGCGCCTTAACTATTGTAAAACGAATTCTCGCAGGAGATACCAAACAAAGAGATGTTTATTTGACTTTCCTCAAATCCGGTGGCACAAATTGGCCAGTCGAATTATTAAAAAATGCCGGAGTCGATCCGACAAGCGATGCTGTATATGATGAAGCTTTTAATTACTTTGCTGAAGTGGTTAAAGAATACCGTAAATTAGTTCAAAAATAATTTATTTTGTAGTGCTGCTTGTTTTACTTTTATCATTTGGATTTTGAAAAAGATTCTTAATTTTTAGTCCATTTTCATAAACAAGAACCATTTCAATATTTTCTTCTACAAGATCAAATTGTCCATCAAGATTATAATTGACTGTTTTTAAATCAATCTTAAAATATTCTTTTTTCTCTTTAGTCATAATAAATACTATTTCCTTAACATGTGTTTGTTGGAAAGTACGGTCTGTTATTTTTACAATTTTTTCCAATTCCTTACCTTCTTCAAGCAAGGTTTCAACACAATAGCTGTTATTTGATGTGGTAGTATATTTCATGCAAAAATCAGCAACATCACGATCATAATCGTTAAAACTTAGACTATTAACTATGCGATCCCAGTCACTAAAATAACTATTTATATATCTTTTTGAATAATTAATATCTGGAGAATAAGTTTCACATCCAGTAATTAATAGAAGAATTGGTAAAATCAATAATTTCTTCAGCATAAATACTCCACTAATAATAATAACATAATTAAGTAAAATTTCAATACTATTTTTTACCAAAGAATGTTAGTATCTAAATTTTTAGATTGTTTCAACTAAAACAATCATAAAAATAAGCCAAATTTTATATATATTTCTCTTATAATTTTATAGATATTACCCGTAAAATATTCGTTAAAATGGGCAAACAATAAAAAATCCTTGATTTACAAGGACAATTTTTTTTGATGGTGCCAGCTATAGGACTTGAACCTACAACCTACTGATTACAAATCAGTTGCTCTGCCAATTGAGCTAAGCCGGCAAATGGTGGACTCTACAGGACTCGAACCTACGACCTCTTCCGTGTGAAGGAAACGCTCTCCCAACTGAGCTAAGAGTCCAGTATTCTATGGTTTATCGTTTCACCACGCAGTTAGTTTAGCATCTTAACATTTTTTTGTCAATAAAAAACTAACTAATCAAGCATTTGAATTAACTAAATTACTTCTGAATATTTTCTATCTTTTTTCTTCACTGCTCTTTTTAATTAAAATTTCATATAAAGGTAGAATAAAAGAGCCTAAAGAATTACCTAATGTCATTAAAAGAACAGGTATAATAATCTCTATAGAGATCGAGTGTCCTAAGCAAATGTAATATAAATTAGCAATCACGTGTTCGAATCCACAAATAATAAACACGATTACTCCAAGAAATATAGAAATGTAGCGCGCTATAGAATTTTCTAATTTTCTATATGTATTAACAGCTAAATACATTAAAGTGCCGCAAGGAATAGAAAGCAGGAAAATATTAAAATTGCTAGCACTTAATTTATTCTCTACAAGTGTAGCAGCTTGCATTTTCAAGGTATCATCAGCAGTGGATATTAACAAGCCAAATAATAAAACACCTAGAAAATTACCTAAAAAAACAATAAGCAAATCAATTATATAAGATGGCTTATTATTTACTAAATAACCAATTTTTCCAGTGAAAAGTTCCAACTTATAAGTCACTATAATAAATAAGCCTGTAGCAAACAAAAATGCTCCCAAAAATTTAGCAATTGCTAAGCTATTGGTATCACTTATTCTAATCATCGATAAATAAGCAGTTCCGCCTATACCTATAGCCATTCCTGCTAATATTGAGGAAATTAGAAGAATCAATATTTCTTTAAACTTTTTATTTGTCATCAGCTTTTTTATCATGATAGCATTATAGCATGTCTTGACAAATTACGACAATAAGATTTTAGATTAAAAGCTTTATATCGTTAACAAAAAGAAAAGTCCAGTAATCATTAAATTACAGGACATTGAAAAACCAACTAAACTTATATTCTATGCTTTTGGACCATCTGCAAAGCGGAAGATTCTTATAGAGGCTGCACTAGTTCCAATTATTACAACTGGATCATTCGTATAATTTCTTAATGTTATCGTAAAAGGGACAGTTACAATATTAATAAGTGCTCCCGACGAAACATTACCAATGATTTCGGCAGAAGATAATGATGAAGTTGATCTACCATTTTGCATTAAACATATGATTGGCCTAGTAGTATTATTTGAAGCTAAATTTATACTCCATTCTACGGAATATAAACCTGGATCTGTAATAGTAAATACTGATCCTGGAGCAGTGATTCTTATATTGTCACCGACATTATCTACTTGTCTAAAAACAAAGTCTCTATTTCCTTGAACGGTTTGCGAATCAGCTAATGCTTCGCAATAACTAGATAAAAACTTTCCTTCTTCACCCTTGTCACCTTTATCGCCCTTATCGCCCTTATCTCCCTTGTCACCTTTGTCACCTTTGTCGCCTTTATCACCCTTATCACCTTTTGGACCTGGATCGCCTTTCAGACTTTCAAGCCATTCTTCTTCTGAGCCTTCAAATCCTTCTTCTACTGCTATCTCGTATGCTGACTTTCCATCCTCACCTCTATCGCCTCTGTCACCTTTGTCGCCCTTGTCTCCCTTATCGCCTTTCGGACCTGGTGAACCCGGCTCACCCTTTAAGCTTTCGAGCCATTCTTCTTCTGAGCCTTCAAATCCTTCTTCTACAGCTATTTCGTATGCAGATTTTCCATCCTCACCTCTATCGCCTTTGTCGCCTTTGTCGCCCTTATCGCCCTTATCGCCTTTTGGACCAGGTGATCCCGGTTCACCCTTTAAGCTTTCGAGCCATTCTTCTTCTGTACCTTCAAATCCTTCTTCTACTGCTATCTCGTATGCTGACTTTCCATCTTCCCCTCTTGGACCTGGATCGCCCTTATCACCTTTCATGCATCTGCAGCAGCAAGGGCGGCAATTGCAATCACAACATAATTTTTCAAACATATAACTATCTTTCCTTTTCTATGAAATATAAATTTCTTTATCTCATTTTATTCTATAAGAAATATAAAGTTTGGGCATAAAACACAGCAAAAAAAATGAATATCTAAAAAACTGCTATTTTATAAATGTTTTTGGGGTATTAGATTATTTTATTATTCTTTCTTTTTCTGCCGAAGAAAGCTAAATACATTCTAGTTAAAGGGAAACGAATCTTTTTTATTCGCGCTTGTTCAGGACATTTACTTGCGCATGCATAGCATTTTAGACATTTACTATCTAAATTAAGTTCTTTATCAATTGCTTCTACTGGGCATAAATGTTGACAGAGATTGCAGTTTTGACATTTCTCTTTTTGAATTTCAGGCTTGCTCACAGCAAAATTAGCCAATCTTTCTGGTATTAGAAAAGCTAGTGGATTGCGAAATCCAGTAATTCGAATTTTCTTTTGCTCGCCCTCTAACCTCATCTTAATTAATTGGCAAAAAAAATTTACTTCTTTTAAATCATCTTCATCAGGACGATTTACAGCAATAGATATTTTTTGTTCTTTATTATTATAAGAATGGGCACCGACAAAAGCTGCTCCACCTATTATATTTGCTCCGCCATTTTTGGCTATTTTAGTCATTGTTTTTAGCGATATTCCATAACTTATATTTCCATACATCGTTATTGGTACGAAAAAATTAGAATACTTTATTGTTTTTAAATATTTTTTGATAATTTTAGGAATAGTTTGAGCATAAGTTGGAGCGATAAAAAAAGTTATATCATAATGAGAAAAATCTGTTTTTTCTAATCTCATTTTCCTATTGGTTATATCAATGACTTCAGCATCAAAGTAATATTTTTCTATCGCCATAGCAATTGTTTTTCCACTGCCTGTAGGTGAAAAATAAACAATGGCAACTTTAGTCGATTGGACAGCCATCGCATCCTACCATTATTTTATGTTCTTCAGGTTGATCTAGAGTTATTCCCAAATGATTCTTTAACTCATTTATTGCCTGCTCTCTTGTTAAATTCTTACTAGCCGAAGCGAGAGATATTTCGATTGCCGAATAGGACATTACTGGTATTTCCATATTGTAGAAAGCGATAAATTGTGAATAATCTTTCGCTTTTTCCACGCGACAACTAGTATGAAGATTTTTGCTATTACTTGCAGGTGGAACCCAACCAGTTTCTTTTATTAAAGTTTCTCGCAAATCTTGCCAATTATAGATGCCACCTGGTGTGATAGTATTTAAGTCTACATGAACTAGTTGCGGTATTGCACCACGTTTATTGGCATAACGGATTGTTTTCTTCAAATTCCTTTTTAAATTCGGCATTTTATCCAAACTAGCAACAACATTCTCTACAGGAATATTTTTATAACTACTCATCTTTTTAATCCAACCATCGCCATAGGCTAATTGCTTGACTAACATCAATAACTCGAATTGCCCTTTTTTCAATGGTTTTTTTAGTGTTAACACGCGACCTACATTCATAAAAAAATGGATAATCTTCATTCGTGAAAAGCGGTATGCAATCCGTGGCGCTAGGTTATTGTAATATAATGCTTTCATTTGAACTGGTTCGTTGCCTGCAACCATATATGGAACTCTTTCCATTACTAAATCTTGAAAGAAAACAGCATATGCTAAAGATGGGCAACTGCAGGTATTATTTTGCCGACGAATTAATTCATTATTAAAAAGCATATAATCATTCGGACTTATCAATCGGCTAATGAACTCAACATTTTTTAATTTTCGCTTAGCAGCTTCAATACTCTTTCTAGCATTTTCTGACATAAAAGGAATTTCCCAAGTTAATGCCAAAACACGAAGTTTTAAAACTTTAGAGAAATAGTATAATAAGTAAGTTGAATCTTTACCGCCAGTGTAAAAAACTGCTACATCAAAGCGACTTTTTTTCGAAGGTTTTATAGTGTTTTGTATTGGCAAAATAGCGGTGATATTATTATCTTTTTGTGCATTAGCACACATTGGGCATAAACCATCAGCATCAAATTCTATCCCAGTCAGCATAAAATCATTAGCAATACATTTCTTGCAAAATGTCGCTTCTTCAAAATTCTTAGGAGTTATTTTTAATTGACTTTTATCAACTAGTATTTCTTGATTAATCAAAAATTTGATTTTTTTGTTATTTAATAATCGGTTCGAAAAAGGCACATCAGGTAATTCCTTCAATGCTTGAAGCAATTTCTTTTTTAACTTAATAAAATTTTTAGTAGTATTAGGCATTTTCCTAATACCATAATATCTAATACCTTTTTCTTCAATTTTCCAACGATTTTGCAAAACCATGATAAAACCTCTAAATTTATTTTATCATATTTTTTGCAAGAATTATATTAGTTTTATGGCTGTCCGATAAGCATTGTAGGATTATAATATTTCCAAACATTATCATTTTTATAAGCATTTAAAGTATCATTATCTGGCAAATAAAATTTTAAGGTTGAGACACTTGTATAGATGGCTCGAGTAATTTTAATAACTCCCGAACTAGAAGTTCTTCTAATATAGATTTCTTCAATGCTGCTCATTATAAAGGCATAGTCTTCTAATGTTTCTACTGACTCTGGAATAACTAATTTTTTGATTCCAGAATTTTCAAAAGTGTAGGTACGAATAATTTTTAAATTACTAGGCAATGTTAAATTAACGTCTTTTGACCCCATAAAAGCTCCCGATTTTATTTCTGTTACTGTGTCCGGTATTACAATAGATCCTTCTAGACCGGAAGGAAAAGCTATTAAGGTATCTACATTTTTATTATAAAGAATATTGTTTATCACGGTAAAATTTTCATTCATTGGTGAAATATTAACTGATACTAGATTTTTAGTTCTACCGAAAACACCATTCCCAATTTTCGCTACATTTTTTCCTATAAAAATACTTGATATTTTAGCATCAATAAAAGCATATTCACCAATTTCTTTCAAAGATTCAGGGAAACTTATTGCTTCTATTTGGCTATCATAAAATGCATAACTACCAATTAATTCTAGAGTATTCGGAAGATTTATACTTTTAATTGTAGTCATTGTTAATGCCCCACTTCCTATTTCTTTTAAGGAGGCAGGTAAAATTATATTCTTCACTTTTGCCCCTTCAAATAATGCTGATGATAAACTAGTGATACTGTTAGGTAGCCTAACTTCCGTACTAGTGATATAGGCAAGAGCCATATCATCAATGCTTGTTACAGTATCTGGTATATAAAAGTAATCTAGTTTCACTCCATAAAAAGCTTCATTTCTAATTTTAGTAACACTACTAGGAAAATTTAGCTGAGCAAAAGTATAGTTAATAAAAGCCCCATGCCCTATTTCTGTTGTTCCTTCTGGAATAGAATAGTTTGTTGCTGTACCGAAATACTTTAGCAAAGCTGTTTCTTTATACAAGCTATCTTCGTTTGCTATTAATAAAGGATTAAACTCTGAAACTTCCACCGAGTTAAAGCTGAGATATGCTAAATCATCAATAGTAATAACATTAGCTCCAATTCTTAAAACACCTTTAATATTTCCATATAATCCATATACTCTTCTTACTGGCAAACCATCATAAACGCTAGGAATAATTATATCATCCGTATTTGCTAAATTAATACCGGAACAATCGGCATAATAAGAATTATCAATATGATTATAATCAAATAGCATTCCTTCTGTATATTCAGTATCAGTTGCCCAAGGAGCCGCGGTATTCATTAGTACTTTAGTTGAAAAAGACTGTGTGTCACTTTCATCTTGATAGCTTAAGGTAGCAATTAAATCACCGACTTGATCATCATTATCCGATCTAGTAACAATCGCTAAATCATTTTCAATTGTAATGCCTGGATTAGTCGATTCCCAAGTTATTGTAGTTCCATTTGCTCCTGATAACGGTAATTGAAAATTCTCAATTATTTCCTCAAGATTATCAAAATCCAGAAGAGCTTTATCCATTTCTATTATTTCTTGACTCGATGGTAATTCAATTTCTGTAGAAGAATCATCTTCTAAATCTTCAGAAGATATTTCGGAGGAGTTAGTAGAATTATCAACTATCGAACTAGGCTGTTTAGTCGAGCACCCAGCAAGATAGTATGTACCAATAAGCATCGAGCCAGCAAAAACTTTGACTAACCCACCTTTAAATCTAATTTTTCTCTTTTTTATATATTTTCCAATTTCTTTTTCTGCTTCTTCAACATTATTTGTTTCATCAAAACTCCGAGCAAATTCAGTAAAAAAGTTTTGTTGATTCATATAAATGTATAGTACATCACAATTATTTTCTCTTTTTATAGTATATTTTCCAAATATCATATCACTACCGCCTATTCAATTTTATTGTTTTCTTTTTTCATATTTTTATACAAATTTTACTACTCTTAAAACTTTAGATAATAAAAATTTCTTTCTAATAATCTATCAAATATGCCTATTTTACGACTCGAATTTTCAAAAAAGTTGCAATCTAGCGATATTTTTGTGATTAACTACTAGTTTATATTCAATAATAAGAGTACAATTAAAAGCTGTGTGAGAATAGATTATGATAAATAACAAAATAAGAAACATTGCAATTATCGCCCATGTCGACCATGGCAAAACTACGCTTGTCAACCAAATGCTCAAGCAGAGTGGCATTTTTCGTTCCAATCAAGTCATAAGCGATCGCGTTATGGATAGTAATGATTTAGAAAAAGAACGTGGCATTACAATACTTGCGAAAAACACATCAATTAATTATAAGGATTATAAAATTAATATTGTTGATACTCCCGGACACGCTGACTTTGGCGGAGAAGTTGAAAGAACTGTCAAAATGGTAGATGGCGTATTGCTATTAGTAGATGCTTTTGAAGGAATCATGCCGCAAACAAGATTCGTTTTGTCTAAAGCTTTAGAAATGAACCATAAAATCATTATTATTATCAATAAAATTGATCGACAAAGTATTCGAGTAAATGAAGTCATCGATGAAATATTAGAATTACTTATTAGTTTAGACGCCGATGAAAACAATTGATAGTAAATTTATATTTTGTAGCGCTCGTCAAGGAATTGCAGGATATTCAGTAGAAAACATGGCTGCGGATTTAACTCCATTATTTGAAGCAATTATTGAAAATATTCCGGCTCCAACTGGTGATGAAAATAAAATGTTTCAAATGCTTGTTTCTGCTTTGGATTATAATGATTATATAGGAAACATTGCTATTGGAAAATCAGTAAGCGGAACCATTAAAGAAAATCAAAATATTATTTTAGTCAATTATTATGATGGAGATAAAAAGCGTCATGGTAAAATAAGCAAAATACTGCAATTTGAAGGTTTAAATCGCGTTGCTGTTCCTAAAGCGGGAATCGGTGACATTATTTGTTTATCAGGAATTGATGGCGTGAACATTGGAGATACACTGACGGAAGAAGGCGATTTAATTCCGATATATTATTCCAAAATATCTGAACCAACAGTAGAAATGACTTTTGCCGTTAACGATTCACCTTTTTTTGGTCGTGAAGGTTCTTTTGTTACAAGCACTTATTTGCGCGAAAGATTAATGAAGGAATCTATCAAAGATGTTAGCCTAAAAATTCGAAATGGTGATTCTGCCAACTTATTTAGCGTCTATGGCCGTGGTGAAATGCATTTATCAATTCTTATTGAAAATATGCGGCGCGAAGGTTATGAATTCTCTATCGGTGTGCCTAAAGTAATTTATAAAGAAATAAATGGGTTGCTTCATGAGCCTATTGATTATTTAGTAGTAGATGTTCCAGATGAGAGCGTCAGCGCAGTTATGGAAAAAATGGGCATTCGAAAAGGCGAATTAGTCAAGATGTCCAACTTTAATGATCGCTGTAAATTGGAATTTAAAATACCTGCTCGTGGTTTGTTTGGTTATAAAACTGAATTTCTAACTGATACAAGAGGAGAAGGCATTCTTTCTTCAGTCTTTTTCGATTATGAGCCATTCAAAGGTAATATTTCACGTCGGAATTTTGGGTCACTGATTGCAACAGAGCAAGGTCTAAGCAACGCTTATGGTCTTTATCATAGTCAAGAAAGAGGCAATCTATTCATAACTCCTGGAACAGAAGTATATGAGGGAATGATTGTTGGCTATAGTCCAAAAAGCACAAGATTTAGTGATTAATGTTTGTAAAAAAAAAGTTGACCAATATGCGCGCCTCCGGTACTGATGAAGCACTTCGATTAACACCTGCTACAATTATGAGTTTAGAGCAATATATTGACTTCATCAATGATGATGAATTAATTGAAGTTACTCCTAAAAGCATAAGAGCTCGGAAAAAAATATTAAATAGTGTTTTATGAGCTAAAGATTTCTACGGTAAAAAGCCAGATTAATAGTGATACTTTTTCCGTATTTGTTTAAGAGCCTCTAAATGTCGCTCAAGTGCTGGTAATCCATATTCTTGATTATAATAATCTGGGAATTCATTTAAGTGTGCTAATGCAATTTTGGCCGTAATTTCTAAATTATCTCCACTTACATTAGTTTGTGGATTAATCATCCCATGTTCTAGTTCAATATTTAGACCAGTCAAAAAATCTTCTATAGGAAAATGCCGAAAATCAATATTTAACTTCTTAGCAATATAATGCGCTTGTTCAATAGTAATCATAATCTTTCACCTTTAATATAACTATATTCTGCTTATAGAAAAGTATTAGTATATTTCTATTATCGTATGAGATTATTTTGTTTTGGATTTAAGATTTGTACTAATTACTTCAAATTTAATTTTACAAAATCGCTCAATTTCATTAAACATATTAAGCTCTTGTTTTGAACAAAATGTTATGGATTCTCCACTACGACCAGCTCGCGCTGTTCTTCCGATGCGATGAATATATGTTTCTGATGTATCCGGTAGTTCATAATTGATAACATGCGATAAATTATCAATATCAATCCCTCGCGATACAATGTCTGTAGCAACTAACGCCTTGATACGTTTCGCTTTGAAATCTCTTAAAGCACTCTGTCTAGATGATTGACTTTTATTGCCATGAATAGCTGCCGCAGAAATGCCCGCACTACTCAATACTTTTTGTACTTTATTTGCCCCATGCTTTGTGCGCATAAATACTAGAGCGGAATCTATCTTATCATCTTTTAGCAATTTTATTAGTAAAAGCTTTTTGTCTTCCCTTTCAACAAAATAAACTTTTTGCTGGATATTCTCTACTGGAGTAAGTTGAGGAGTTATAGTAATATTTACTGGATTTACTAAGATATTATTGCATAAATTTTTAATAGAATCTGGCATTGTCGCTGAAAAAAGCATTGTTTGTCTTTTGAGTGGGATAGCCTTGATAATCTTTTTAATATCATGAATAAATCCCATATCTAACATCCTATCGGCCTCATCTAAAACAAAAAAATTAATATTTTTTATATTAACAACTTTTTGATTAATAAAATCTAGGAGCCTACCTGGTGTAGCAATCAATATATCTACTTCCTGCTTCAAATCTCTTTTTTGCCTTACATCACTTACACCACCATGAATGACAACAGCTTTCACTTTTGTAAATTTACTATATGATTTAGCACTATTATAAATTTGAATAGCTAGTTCCCGTGTTGGACAAAGGACAAGACACTTTATGCCAGGCATTTGTTGCCTTTGCTCAGTAATCATCTGAATAATTGGAACCATAAACGCACAAGTCTTACCTGTTCCAGTTTGTGCACAAGCTAATACATCTTGACC
>JALQSN010000192.1:0-85865 GCA_023690525.1 Holotrichia oblita
ATAGGGAGGGACTCGAAAGGGAAGTCGATTGATATTTATACTGATCTATTCGGCCCTGTGTGGGCAAACTATTGAAGCTTATCAGGGAGCGAATACAACAATCTTTTTCATCAGACCGGAAGTATGCAGCAGGTTGTATTTACGCTTAATTGGCGCACAGGAATAGCCCCGTGCATGTATGTGCTTATTCCGAGATAAAACGTATCAGATTACATATATTGACGATCTGGAAGGTTACAAAAAGGAATTTTTTGCTGTATTATGAAACCTCATCAGAGGTTATAAAGTAATTTTGAAAGAGATTTTAAAAGCGGTATACGGGGGCGAATGAGGACGCAAAACAGGATATTGCAAAGTAATGCTTGATAAAATAGAATATTTGCGCTATAATGAAGGTACAATAAAAGAGAGGACGTTACCGCGTCCCCTCTTTAGCACAGTCGCTTTAAAGGCGGCTAGGCTTGCAATCGTACTATAGAAATAGACTGCTAACCTTTGCGAGAGGGCAGTCTATTTTTTTGTCTTGAATTTCAAAACAAGAATAATGAGAGTTGCGAAACTTATCATCAAAGATAATGCTTCATATACGCTCATCAGCCTCACCTCCTTTACAGGAAGTCAAGCCATAACCGCTCTTATGCAATTGTGCTAAGTGAGATTATAACATGTTCGTTTATTAGAAATCAAGTATAGAAAGACTTGTATGTACAAAGCCGACTTTTATTTGTAGATTGCAAATTGTCGCCAAAAGTAAATTTTATAGTTATTCACTTATTGCATGTTAATGTTGATTATGCTACACTAAACTCAGAAAATAAAAGTATAAATTATGTATGTGTATTATTTATATAATGGATGGCGATAGAGATGGAGACAAACATTGAAATTAAAGTAATTTACAACGAAAGTGAAATAAAGAAAGCCATGTCTTTCTATATTTTGCATGTTTGTGATATACGCACATATGCGTTAATTACATATCCGATAATACTTATTGCTACCCAATGTCATTAAGTTAGCGAAAGCGGGAATAGAAAAAAACAGGCAATAAGGAAAAACGGAACGGAGTTAGCAAAAAATTCTATATTATTTTTTAGTGGAGGGGCAAAAAAAGGTAGCAAAAAGAAAGCAGAGGGAAATTCTGCTTAAAAATGCTATCGCAAATATACGAATCATGCTACTCTGTAAATGAAGCTAACGACCGATTTGGGGCGTGTTTTACGAATATTTTGACGGCTCGGACAAACAGGCAAAATATTCTTGCAGAGCAAAGGCTTCAACGTCAAGCGGGGGTTCATTGGGTACGTATCGCAAAAAGCGTCTGCAAACAAGAACGGCGACAGTAAAATTGACTTGATAAGCGTGTTTTTTGTTCGTCTGAGAAATGACTACGTGGGAGGTAATCATTTCGGTGAAGTTATACATGATGATTCTTGCGAATATCTCCTGAATAATGTACTCCCGTTTTTTAGCGTGAAAGTTGGCAAGTCCAATAGTGTACTTTAATTCTCTGAATGATGTTTCGATGCCCTGCCCCATCTCATTGCGTAAAGCTTTTGAGTTCTTCCGGGGGAAAGCTTGACGCATCAAGATTGGTGATAACCGTTTCGTACAAATCATCTGTGATTTTAAAGCGAACAACCCTAAACGCCATAGGATAAAATTTGTTTGTATGTAAATCCAAAAAGTCAAAAGTAGTGTTATTAGGGTGGAGATATACCTGTAAATTTCCGGGTGCGCCTTAACTTCATTTGTCTGTTTTCTTGTGATAATCCGCTGAACGAAAACATCAAATTCATCATCAGGCAGGCAAGTTTAGCTTAGAGAGTATTCCGGTACTGTCCAAGCCTTTGACTCGTATAATATATTTCCAGCCTTTCTTTTCGATATGTACAAAACCGTTATAACTTTCATAATATCTGTCGGCAATAACGATGACATCATGTTTGATATGAGAACGGTCAACCATGCTGACTAACGCTTTATGTTCGTTCTGATGCCTGCCGGATTGGACAATAGTGTCAACATAGAATCTATTGCATAAATCATACATTGCGTTAATGTGCAAAAGATTATAGCCTCTTACATCGGGTTTGTTTGAAAATATGTATCTGTGTCATCAGGATTAGTTGGGATATGCAAATCTGAACCATCAACACCAAACAACCTATAACCTCGATATTTTTTGACAGCTGAATGAAATCCTGTAAATTCACTAAGCAGAAATTCAAATGCAAACGCTAAGATTTTGTCTCTTTGTTGAATAAAAGCAGATGTGGTAGCTGTGTTTATAGCATAGCCTTGCGATTCCAATAGTTCCTTATAAACGCTGTTCCCACCCATAGAGATTAGCAATTCCATAACGGTTCCGAAGGTCTGTTTTCGTTTCCTGGTAAAGTCTGTTTCCTGGTAAAGTCTTTGTCAGGATTTTTCACGAATAATGCCGGAGTGGTTCACATTTCGGTTATGAGAGATGTCAGTTTTTCTTTCACGACATTAGATTATTCATTCATTGGCGCAGCCTCTAAAAAATGTGTTTTTAAGTGTTGCACCTCATTTTTCGCTATTTGTCAAGCTTTTTTGATTATTTCTTGTGTCTATTTTTATTCAAAAAAGAGCAGGGTGTTTTTTTACACTCTACTCCTTTTTGATTTTTAAGTTTTTTCTTTAACTTAATGACATTGGGTTTCCCGCCCCTTTCTGTGTCACGTATTAATGGTCGATCTTTTTTCGTTGTATACAAATCAAAAACTCCTCAGTAAGTTCTTGGTACAAGTCCTCATCAAACATGCCGTTCTCAATGGATTCCTTTATCAACAGAGGTTTGTACATCTCCAATATTTTGTTAATCGCAAATGCTTCACCATTTTTTGCCAGAAGTAATAATTCTTTAAAATTCACTACTATTACCCCCTCCTTTTTTTCATTTTTAATCTTTTTCATCAGCCTGCTATATATTGTTTTGGCTGTATTCTGGTTGAGATTAAGTTCTTGCGCTATATCAACAAAAGTGCGCTCATCAAGAATTCGCATAAGTAAAACCTTCGGTTCTTTTTCAGTGCTATGTAAGAGCATTTGGAACAGCCCTTTATCTTCAATTTGCTGTAAAACTGGCATATGGTTGAGCGAGTTTTCTATTGCTATTAACATAAATACACTCCTCTGCTTATTATTTAAGTATTTAATACGTTTTAGATATTCTCTTTTCAACAATAACGGAGAAAAATTAATAAATAAAATAAAAGCGCCGAAAAGCAGGTATGCTTTAGGTGCTTTGTAATAGTGTCGGCTTCATTGGAAGAATTTGAGAAATAGTATAAATTGGCACATGAGAAATCCATATTCACTTATTCCTCGCTTGCGGAGCTGAAAGAGGTTGTTTCATAGAAGATAAATAAAGACGGTTGGTTTTGGTTTGATAATCCGGTCGTCTTTTCTTTATTTAAGAGATAAGACTTAATTTAAGTTTATTTCATGCGAAAAATATTTTCAATGTGCGATTAGGTGATAAAATTATATCGTAAATCATTCCTGTTTGAAAATTTAAGAAGCCGTTAAAAATATCCAACGATTTTTTAAGTGTTTTTTACAGTTCAATCGTTATGTATATATAAGCTTGCTTAAATCACGATTCAAGTAAAAGGAGTTGATAAAAGTTGACTGACGAAGAAATTGCAAAGAGGCTACGGCAAAAAGATATGGATATATTCGATTATATCATGGAGAGCTACAATAAACTCTTATGGGTTGTAGTGGGCAACATTTTGGAAAAAGCTGGTTCGCCGGAGGACATCGAAGATTGCATAAGCGATGTTTATATCAAATTGCTGGAAAACCCAAAGCTCTATGACCACAAAAAAGGCAGTCTGAAATCATTTTTAGTTAGGATTGGGAAAAATCTCGCAATAGATAAGTATAGGAAACTGACGAGGAATAATGTTACGACAGTCTATGATCATTCCGGCAAGTATGATGATGAGGATTTGCTTCAGTCTATGCTTACAAAGGAAAGCAGGGAAAAATCCTTGAGGTATTGGATAACCTGAAAGAGCCGGACAGAGAAATTATTATAAGAAGATATTTTTACAACGAAAAGGTTAAGGTTATATCTGAAAAAATGTGCATGCAGCCAAAAGAAATTGAAAACAAGCTGTATAAAGGAAAATTAAAATTGAAAACAATTTTAATTAACGAGGAGGTTTTTTAATGAATAATAAAGATATCATTTATGAGCCGGATGATAAGGAAATTGATATGATGTTAAAATATGTACCTGATTATTCAGAGGATAACGCAAGAAACATTAAGAATAAATTTGTCCAAAAATCAAAAATGAGGCACAAAAAATTTTCACTCAAAAAGCTAACTTTAATTGCCGCAGCGGTGTCTATGGTGTTCGTTACAACACTGGTTTACGCAAATGTTCTTGATATGAGTAAAATATATAAAATTATTTTTGGTGAAAATTCCGAATACATTGAGCCATACATTGAACCGTTAATCAATGTAAACGATATAACGCCTATCCATGAAAACCGCGACAAAGATGAAAGTGAAAGCATTGTCGAGAGCGAACCTCCTTTGATAATACAAAGTGAATATGACGGAATTGTTATAAAACTCATTTCTGCTATTAACGATGAAAATGTCTTGCGTATTTTTGCGACCGTTACGGATACAAAGGGCGACCGGTTGGGTGAATCCCTTGATTTTGCTAGTTGGGTGCTAAGTCAGGGATATGGCGGCGGTTTCGAAGTTGTTGACTATAATAATGAAACCAAGACAGCGACAGTCCTGTTCACCTCATTAGGGAGCGACCATCAGGGCAGCGCAACGCTCTCAATAAACGACTTTTCAATTGGACGGGAATTGCTTGAAGATTTGCCAGAGAACAATATTAACATAAATGAACTTCTGAAAGATCATGCGCCAGATATTATCTCCCAAGATGAGATTTGGAAACGTGGCGGTGGCGGTGATAATCGGCAACTGTATGCAGAATCCCGACTATTGAAATCTGATGAAATGAACATTCAATTTGATAATGCCGATATGTTTTCAATCTCAAATATAGGCTTTGTTGACGGGTTGCTTCATATACAAGCAAAGGTTGAGCTCCAACGTGTCAATTTAACTGATGGTTACTACATTAATGCGAAATTAGTAAATTCGGAAAAGGAGACAGTTTATGGACCAGCAGCAAGGATTGATTTTATAACTGACAAGAAATATGCCTACGAAGCTTACGCCAAAGAGCCTCATGACGCATATAGTGAAATGATTTATGACGGCATAACAAGTCCAGAACAGTTAAATGATTTATCCATTGTAATTGACTACATGAAATCGCCGAAGATTACAGAAGGTAATTGGGAATTTTCATTTGTGGTTCCTGAAAAGATTACGACAGAATTTCGGATTGACAAAGAGCTTCAGCTAAGCGGCAAGAAATTGAGGGTTGATATGGTTTCTTTGTCGCCGCTTGGTGTCACTATTCATTTATTCCAAAATATGTTGGATGATTACGTTCATAGTGACGAGGTTTCTGTTGAGTATAGTGACGGAAGTATCATTGAGTTAAGTCAATCGTCAATCCACTCTTACGAAAATGAATCTACTCTTATTTTTGGAGGAAATATCATTGAAATTGAAAACGTGCACAGCATAATAATTAACGGTGAAAAAATAAATATCTCCCAGTAATTCAATATCTTTTAATGCAGGGGTTTGATTCGGGCAGTCGGTAAGAGGACTGCCCGAATTAACATTTATTTAAGTATTTAATTCTCTTTTCAACAATGATGGAGAAAAATTAATAAAAAATTAAAACCGCCGAAAAGCAGGTATGCTTTAGGCGCTTTGAAAACATAAATATCCAAGAGAGCCGTTTTTATTCGGCTGCTTTGAAATTATATAACGGCTTGATTGTGGTAACGATTTCCGCAGTATCGCCTATGTTTTCGATTATATCTTCCATCGGCTTGTAGGCGAAAGGCGATTCGTCAATGGTACTTTTATTGACTGTGGTGGAGTATATTCCCTCCATAGATTTTTCATATTGGGACAGCGTGATGCTTGACTTGGCTGCCGAACGGCTCATAAGTCTGCCCGCACCATGAGGCGCTGAACAGTTCCAGTCCGCATTGCCTTTACCTATGCAAACCAGACTGCCATCCCGCATATTTATAGGGATTAGTATGCGTTCTCCTGCTTTAGCCGAAATAGCTCCCTTACGCAAAATCATAGTATCAAGGTCTATATAATTGTGAATAGTTGTGAAGCTGCTTATGACCTTGAATTTCATTTCTTTCACTATCTCACGCACAATCGCCTTGCGGTTAAGCTCCGCGTAACGCTGAACGATTGCCATATCATGCAAGTAATCATCAAATAAACGACCCTCAGCGAAAGCCAGGTTCTTGTCAACCTTACGAACGCCGAGCTTTTTAAGTTCCGCCTGTATTTCTGTTTCGCGGCCTTGTTTTTTAAGGCTTTCAATTAGAGTGTTTACTTCTTTTAAGTTATCCTTGAGCTTACGAGCCGCTTCGTTTTGGTAATATTCGGCGACTTGCTTTCCAAGATAGCGGCTGCCGGAATGCACAACAAGATAGAGCATTACTTCCCATAACGGTTCAAATACAGAGTTGTCCTTACGTTTTTGCTTTTATCATATATTCATAATCGCTTCGCTCCACATAAGTCCTGTGGCGTCGACTTCGGGTATATTAAAACTGCTGAGCCATTCTCTGACCGTATGGGTTTCGCTTTTGTCGCCGCAAGATACACTTCCTTGTCTCTTGTACGGATGCGCCCAAGGGGGAAGGTTGCGCAGAGAATAGGCTTTGAAGCATGTACCGAGCATTTGCCTTTTCTAAGGAACGGACACACAGCATCGTGGATTTTGGGAACCGCTCTTACTATCCGTATCCTTGAATTCTCGCCGATATACACCTCGCAGTGTTTTGTGATAATTTCTCCGGGGCGTTTTCCTAAATACTTTGCAATCCGGAAAAGATCATAGGCGGTTAGTATAATATCATGTCGGTTGCCATACAGAATTTTCACTATAACATAGTTGCTTTTTGATGGTTCTGAGTTTACTTCAAGCATGATGAGTGTTTCGTTACGGTTTTTTAAAAATGTTTTGGCCAAATCCCATGCGACTTAGAAATTTTCTGCTGTTACTTTCATAATCATCTCTCCCTAAAATTAATTTTAATTGCCGGTCCCTAAAACAAAAAAAGCCGCCGCCGAATAAATTTCATTCATCAAACGGCTATTTGCGTACTCTTTTGGAGCAGCATTCATTAATAATTTCATAGGCATCAAGATTACCGGAATGGATACTCTGTTTTTCAGAAGCCTTCAATATAGCGTTTTCCTTGCTGTCTGCGGTATAAACGCTTATTATAACGGCTCCGCTAAAATCTTTCCAGCCTGCTTCATCATCGTGAAAGTTATCATCCTCGTTGTCAGGTAATGATTTTGTATAGATTTGAATATCCCTTGCAAATCCATCCGCACTGACTATTAAGAATGACCTTTCCTTACGGTTTTTCGTTTCCGTATTCATAACAATTCATCTCCCTTCTGCTTTTCGCTAAATTTTTGCATAAAAATAGCGTTAGCAGCTATCCGTCAAAAAAAGACGCAATAATCTCACTAACGCTATATACAAACTTAAACAACGTGTGCTGAAAACTTTATTCTCTACCCACCGGGTAGCGCACAAAAATCAATTGCATATCCATTATAATACTATATATGGTGTAGGTCAATAAAAATAATACTATATATCCGGATTTGTTTGGTTGTTCGCTTTGCCGGAATAACAAAGTTCTTATTTTAATATAATTTCAACTTCCTTGCCTAGACACTTGGCTACTTTCGTAAGAAAATCAAGGGAAGGGTTGTAAGAACCACTCTCTAAACGGCTTATGTTTGATTTTTGTGTTCCTACTCTAAGAGCCAGTTCTTCCTGCGTTATTTTTTGATTTGTTCTGGCTTCAATAATTTGTGAAACAATTTCATAACGAGGCTTCAGTTTATCGTACTCAACCTTGAATTCTTCATCTTTCATTAAAAGTTCTTTTACATCAGAATGGGTCATGCTCGCATTACTCATTTTCATGCCTCCTTTCAAAATCTATCCGATAGTTTAGAGCTTTATCAAGCTCGCGTGACGGTGTTTTATCTGTCTTTTTAGTAAATCCATGCAGCAATATAAAAGTATTTTGCTGATATGTGAAGTAGAATATTCTACTTATATTTGATGCGAATTTCACTCTAAGCTCGAAAAGCCCCTTATACTTTGCACCTTTTATTGGTTTTACATAGGGTTCCCTTAAATCTATCCCATGCTTTTCAAGAAGCTCAATTTCGCTAAATGCTTTTGCTCTCATTTTTGCATCTAGTGATAATAAAAAATCAAGCACGCGGATGTCTCCGTTTTCTCTTTTATAATACTCAACTTGCCAATCCATTGTACTTCTCCATTCACATAGGTCTGATAAAATGTTATCATATACGATAACATTTGTCAAGAGCCATAAATAAAAATATGGAAGTGAGGGAATCTCATCTCCATATTATATACAAATATTTTTTTCAAGCGACTAAATAACTTAATTGATACTGGCCATCGCCGCAAGAGATGTACTGGTCTTTGTGTTCATAAATCGTAGCCCTGATGCGCTCCTTATAGTGCTGATTACTTTTAGCCTTCGGATGACCGGCAAGCAACTCGCATAAGTCACTTAATTTGGCTTTACCGCCTGCGTTTTCTATGGTCATACGGATTAAGTGATACCAAGTAAGCACGGTAGAATCGGATTTGTCCACATGAAAGCTGCCGACTCTCTTATCAGTAAAGAAAAATGTCAGAGCATCTTCTTTGTGGAATAAAAGAATATATTCCGTTACAATGGGAATAAACGGCTTCTGATATGTACGATTCTCAACACATTCATGCAACCAGTTAATCGTGTGTTGGTGACAACCTTCACCCCCATTCTAAGGGTTCGGCAACTCTTTCCTAGCTCTCCTTACTATAACCACTAGGTTGATTTTAACGACACTTAACGGGTGTTCACTTTCGTTACGGACTGTAGGTTCGCTCGCTCCCACTGGTAAGGATATGACAAGATGTTTCCATCAAGCCAACTGGGTCACGTTAGTCGGTGTTGCTTCCGCATTTGGATTGCTCCGTATGCCTGCACGGAATATCAATATTGTCGCAGGTAGGCTATAACGGAAAAGATGGTTCTGTGGCTGTCACAGAGGCATCAATTAAGTAAAAAGTATAAGTCACTAAAAACAAAAGGGGAACATCATATGAAATTACCACAGCAGCGCCTATGTGCCTTTTTAACATTTAACGGCAACGCTGAGGAAGCCATGCGCTAAAGCTTCCTTCCGCTAAAATTGAATCACTGACGCTTTTTGAAAAAGATGCGCAAAACGGCGATGAAGGCAAGGTATTAAACGGCTTATTGTCTTTTGCGGAGCAGAAGATCATATTTATGGATATGCAGGAGACTTATCCCGCACCGCCCTTTAGTTGGTCTGTTTCACTTTTGATTAACTGCGTAGATGAGGATAAGTTCGACACGATATTTGAAGCTTTATCCGAGGGCGGGATTGTCATGATGGGGCCTGAGCCGGTAATGCATATGCGAAAATGTGCATGGGTTACGGATAAATTCGGCGTTACCTGGCAGCTTGTTTGAGAGTAATAAAATCATGCTTACGACGCCTCAGGAATATCTTGACTCACTTAGCGGTGCAGGCTATGAGTGGCTTGCTGAGTTTATGGATTATATGAAAAAAACTCATGGCAGTATTGAGCCTGTAATGTTCAGACAACGCCCCATGTTTAAGGCAGGCAAAAGCTATGACTGTTTCGCCGTCGCAAAAGAGCATTTTACGATACATACTTTAAATTTCAGTCTAATAGAAAATCTGAAATCAAAATTGCCAAAGGCCGGCTTCGGAAAGGGCTGCGTAAAGGTTAAGTTTACCGATGAAGTGGCAAAACCTGTTCTCATGGAGCTTTGCGATGAAGTTGTCCGTTTGAACTTAACGGTAGATGCGCCAGGTGCGGGCATAGTGCCGGAGCAGCCTTATGAGCAAAAGCTTTCAGGTGTATTCTCCAAAAGCAAGGCGAAATGGCTGCCGCTATATGAATTATTACGTGATAAGGCAAAAACGACCCTGACTGATTTTGAAGAATATTTTCCTGCTGTCAACGTCCTTTGGAAACATACATCGATATTCGCGCAGGTGAGCGCTGTGACGAGCGCATTGCGTGTGGAGTTCTATTCTGATACTCCTCATCCCAAACGTCAGCCAGTTAAAACGCTGCAAACATCAAAAAACCGTGTGGCTCACACGGTAGAAATAACCGAAAAATCAGAGTTTGAAGAAGTTTTAAACTGGATAGCCGAATCTTATTCCCTAACGATTGTAACAAGATGACAAGCATCCGGAGGAATTTGCCGTGAATAGAAACATTATTATAATAATTATGTGTATTTTATTGTCAGGATGCACTAACCTGAATAAAGAGGCAGATATTGCCGTATCGGAACATGATACGACTGCCGCTTCTTCAGATGTTATGGAATGAATTGTTTGATAAAGAACACGAACCGTCAGACGAACAAATTGCGAATTTTGTAGATTCGTCTTTATGGGGTGATTTAGCTGATTATTTACAGCAACAATATAAGGTGAAACCAAAATCATCATACAGCGGTTGTTCTATGGACGGCGGCATTTGGAAAGGCTGGAACGTCAAATACAAAAAAAGCGGCAAGTCGTTATGTACGCTTTATCCCAAGCAAGATTATTTCCTTTCGCTGATTACTATTAGTGAAACAAATGCCGCTGAAGCTGATTTGTTAATTTAGCTTTGCAGTGACTATACTAAAGATTTATACAACCGTGCGGAATTTGGGAAGAATTACGGCAAAATGTTGGGTATTGAGGTTACAAGCGAGGAAATTCTGCGCGATATGAAAGAATTGATTGCTTTGCGTGTGAACGTAACCAAACGTAACGGAGGATGATTAGGCTCTGCGACCAGTCCACCGAGGAACCGCAAATTCTTTGTGAAGGTGATGTGATATTTATGAACTTACAAAATATACTTAGCATTTGTTTATTCGCTCTGTTGGTAGTGCTGGTTCAGATACGTGCAGCTATATTACGAAAGCGCGGTATCCGCGTCATTGTTTTCGGACAAACTGATAAAAGCGATTTTTTACTTGTGCCATTGGTGTTAGCGATTGGATACGCCAATGCCGTTGCTGCCGGTGATAAACTGGTCACTAAATTTCCAGTTTTGTAATTATACACCTCAAATACGGCTGAAGCCAGCGGGGTTCCTTTCGGGAGTCCGTTAGTCTCGTTGTCATTAGCGGATTTTTTTGTTATCTGAATCTGCCCCATGTAAGGCTGATTCTCCCAGATGATCTCAAGCATTTTGCCTGCCTTAAACTCTACTGTCTTAGGCATGTCGTCACGGATGTAACCGTCGGCCGGTCTTGTTTCTACAATCTTATAACGGCCTTCAGGCAATATGCCGGTAAAATCTATGAGCCCATTGTTGTCGGTAATGGGGCCGCCGACTTCTTTATTCGTGTTGAAGTCATAAACTCTGAATTCCACATCGTATATTCCTTTTTTAGTCACAGAGTCTATTTTTAAGATACGAAGACCGGTTTTTTGGACGTTTGTTAATCTGACTACGGCCTGTTTACCAGGTGTTACTGCCACGGAATGGACATCGGTATCAATTTCATATCCATCCAAAGCTTTTGTTTCTACAACGTGATACTCGCCTGGGTCAAGATGGTTTATGAGTATTACTGCACTTTCTAATTTTTCAAGTTCTTTTCAATAGACCGTTTTGTCATAAATCGTAAAGCGATGGATTTTGAATACCTCTCTGCATCCTGTAAAGTATCCCACTCATATACCCCTTGGCAAATGCCTGATTCTTCATTCACCATCCAATACTTTGACCTGAAACCATGAAAACCCATAAATATCAGCATAGGTATCCTTGAAAACCTCTTGTTTTCTTCAACTGTCATATTTTTGGGCTGAAACCTAATCCAAAAAACAGCTTGCGGATTACTGCGATTTGACGGATGACGATATGACGAAACACCTTGAATTTCACGCGGTCCTCCATTGTAATTTCTTTTCCGATACTGGCCTTAATAAATTTAATATTGCCGGTCAAATATAAAATGACCGTTCGCAAAAAACCTATAACCGGGTTGGTTTTTATAGTTATTCTCCCCCAATACGCTTCTTAGAATAGTTGTAGATTATATAAGAGGCTGTGTAGAAACGCCTAACCACTGATTTTTGGCACGAAACAAAAGCCGTAAAATCAGGGTTTTTGATTATTCCTTATTCCGATTTTTAATGTTTTCACACAGCCTGATAAATAATGTGCCCTGTACACCATTAGTCCCCCTCACAGCTTGCTTGCTATAAGCAAAAACAGATATTCGGCAGGCGTTCTTTGCGTCAAGTGATCGTAGATGCTTACGATAAGGTCATCTTCCCTCGGCGGCGAGCTATTGTAACTATTTTGATGGTTGAAGCCGGAAAGTGATGAGGTTTCTCCCGACCGCACGATATAATTAGCCGAGATGATTTGAATAGAAATTTTGCTGTCACTTGCATACTCAAGTTTCCGTATGTATCCCTTTCGCTCCCCTGCAATCCTATTACGCGGTTGTCACACAGGAGTTCCGCGTCACGCTTGAAGCTTTTGACAAACAGGCGTATAGCAGGGCAGGGGTCAGCCATAAAAAACACTTAATAAGGCTCATTATAAACAGCTTAACCGTGTCGCCGTGTTTGATGTGAGTCATTTCATGCAGAAGCAGAAGATAAAGCTCACCAGGGGTATATTTTTCCTCATAGTCAACCGGCAACAGGATTACCTTTTTGATAACACCGCAGGAAACCGGCGTATAGATATAGTCCGCAACCCATATGTCCGGCATCTTCCGCAAGCCAAGTGTTGACACCGCCTGTTCCGCTAAGTCTTCCATATCATCGTAGCGCTCCATGCGCTTGAAAGAACACTTGATCCTTCGGTTCATCCGCGTAAGTGCCGCCAATTTGCAGGCCACGACAATCAGCCATGCCGCCGACAGTATACAAGCCGCGAAAAAAAGTAGGGTCTGGGTCTGTAGCTGCTCTGCCATTCTGTCACAAAAAGTAAATATCTTGGCAGAGCCATGAACCCGTTATTAAACCAAAGACCGGAAAACAGCGCGCTGAATAGCATAAGATACCCGCAATAGTAATTTGCGCGTACGCTCAGTTTTTTACACAGGCGTTTTTTTATGTATGCGATCCCAACATACATCAGGGTGAAATAAACCGATATAAGCAGAAACCGGAGCGTAAGCGTTCACAACATGAGAAGAAAAGCGGTCAGCATAGTGTTTTCCGTGATGTGATCACATATAAAGGAAATGATCTCATGCGGAGTACCGTCGCTTAACAGCTCCGACAATCTTTGCCATATCATTTCTTTAGGCATCGGCTCCTCCTCTCTTTCTCTCCAGCAGCATCTTCAAATCATCAATCTCTTTTTCGGACAGTTCGGTGTTTTCCAAAAAGTTAGTGAACAGCTTGTTAAGGTCATTCTCATAATAGAGAGATAGAAACTTCCCGCTTTCCTCCAACACGCAATCCTGCTGCTCCACGATGGGGAGTAATAGTACAACTTGGAATTTTTGGGGTCTATCGTGAAACTGACGGCTTTCTTGGCAATCAGCCGACGCAATAATGTCTTGATGGTCGTTACCTCAAGGTCTTTTTCCCGCTGAATCTTTTCAACTATTTCGGCCGCGGTAAGCGGAGATTTTTCCCACAGCTTGTTCATTATGAGCCATTCGCTCTCAGATATGTTCGGTAACCTGCTACCCATAGTTTGCGCCCCCTTGTGCAAAATAATATTATATTATAGCACAGTTCAATGAAAATATCAAACAGCTGTAGTCATCGCTTAGATTGAAAAAAAGCCGATCAAATCGTTTAATTTATGGTATAATAAAATCAACTAATTCGATTTATAGATATTACGAGGTTTCTATGTTTAACAATTTTTTCAATGCGAAAGACTTCAATCAAGAGTAAACCCGATTTGCAGTACATAGTCAAAAACGCTACGCCGGAGCTTGCCGGTAATGAGTTCATGTACCATAAAATAGCGTTGGCGATGGGTTTGAACACACCCGAAGTCTGCTTTATTCTCGGTATGCCCGGTCATAAGCAAACGGCGGGTATACGATATATTCCCGATGCGATAAAGTTTGAGTATGACAAGAGTACGGTCTTGCCGGAGTTACACGCATTTCAAACGCTGTATGTGATACTGAACGAGGAAGATTCGGAGGAATACTACCTTGACAGCGCGGGAGAGTTTTTCAAGCTCGACAACGCCGCGTCGTTCAACATCGAGGGATACACTATCTCAATGTTCAGCGACGCGCTTTACGACGAACGACGGCTATAAAAACAGACCCGACTTCATACCCGCGTGGGTAGAGAAGTCCGGCCTTACGTCCATGCCAAAAAGCGAGGTTGACGCTATCACGGGCGCAACGCCCGAAGCTGGAACGCGCTCCTATACATGGGACTTGACCGACACAAACGGCGACGCGGTTTCCTTCGACGAGTATAGCTTCTTTGTCGAGGGAAGCCTACGGTGGAAAAACCGCGTCCTTTACTCCGGTATTATCGGAATAGGCGAGAGTATCTACAAAGCTAAAATCGCATACCTTTATGAGATAATTAAGTGCGGTCGTCGTTTCGCCCCCAATACCATGTGATTGCCAATGTCACTTACCGTTACTCATAGTGACACTGTGGTCTTTCAAACGGTATTCGTTACCGACGCGCTTGACATTGTTCGACTCATTAGAGAGAACGTAATCGAGTATCGGCACGGCTTTCGCCCGCGTTATTTGCTCTTTACTTACTCCCGGCGTTTGAACCACCCCCGTTTACGTTTGATACGCTCGTGCTTGATAGCGTCAGTCCGTATGTCCTCAAAAGTGCATACTTCAAGCTCTCAGTCGGTTCGTCTGTACTTGTTTTTTCGCTTTTTGTGCAAACAGCAGGAGCAATCTAAATCCTCTGCGTGGTAAGCGAATACATCCAAGAACATGTACGCTTGGGTTGACTGCAAAATATAAAGCCGTATTAGCTACATAAAAGAATTTATATGAATTTCAACACTCTTTTGAATGTTCAAATTATTAATAAAAGCAAATTTTATATTCATAAATGAATATTGATTAATAGTTCACTTGTTGCATACTAGTGTTGGTTATGCTACACTAAACTTAGAAAATAAAGGTATAAATTATGTATGTACATTATGATCTTAGGAAAAATGCAAAGTTCGGCACAAAAAAACTCCGATCTTTTTGCATTTTTATCAGAACGAGATAGCTGGAGCGGAAGTAACGTACTATGGGGAATAAAGCATTCGTATCCCCCATTTTAAATTAAGCTAAATAAAATCTTTATACAAAAAGTGATACAACCTAAACAAAAACACAGACAAAAGGGCATAGCTTCCCCCTCCCCCAAATAGGCATCAAAAAAATATTAAATTGCCTGACATGGTGGTGGAAGACCGGCAGTGAAAACCAATTTACCTTTAGCCCATATAGGGCAAACACTAAGGTCTTTGCCAGTAATTTTTATTAACAATTCCCTACCCTAGTGGACAAGGCTTTTAAATTGGCGGCGGCTTAACTCCAAGCAGTTTCTTACAGAGCTTAATTTTTACCTTTTTAGATGCCGACGACAAAAATCCGTAATGGCGTATTTTCCGAAAACCACTTGGTAAAACATGCAGAAGAAACCGACGGATAAATTCATTTACCGAAGTTGCATAATCTTCTTTTTACTATTGTCTTTATAGTCTCGGTATGAGAATGTGACAATACCTTTATCCATACTTAAAATATGGTGCTTTGATATGGCAATTCGGTGAGTATGGTGACCAAGATACTGTCAGAAGCTGTATTCAATAACGGCGAAGCAATGTGTGCAAATGAGAAATCATAAACACGTTTTCAGCATAAACAGTTTTGATTTCAAAGTCTTTTGATAGCCTGGGAGAGTTATCACTCCAAGCAAAGGTGCGTTCCACGACCCAGCGTTTAGGCAAAACTTCAAACTCCGGTTTAATCCGCTTTGATATATCAACTACTAAACCAAGTTGCTCGGAAACATCTTCTTCAAAAGAATTTCGATAACCGGCATCTCCGCAAAACCTCTGAATTGTTGGATATTTTTCAAATGCAGATTTCGCTGGGTTTATGCCGGATTTTGTGTCGTGGACATTTGCGGCATGAACAGTGATAGCAAGTAGATTTTCCATTGTATCCACTACGATATGTCGCTTGCGCCCTTTGATCTTTTTACCGCCATCAATGCCGCTATCTTCACAAGCCGATGTTGTTTTTACGCTTTTGGAGTCGATAATGCCGTAGGTTCGAACCCGTTTGCGGTTCCCACCTTCCCTTGTTTTTTTACCAACAGTGCCATTCCTGGTTCCCTCTTTCCAGATTTAACTGCCCGGCCATAAAATGACCAAACCCCAGTATATGCCGGAAAATCATTCCCCAAAAGCCCCCACTGACATCCTGTTCTCACCAATTACAAGACTGCATTTATTAAATCTCCCTTAGCGTGCTCTGACAAATCCTGCCCTTTGTTACTTTTGAAAACTGGTTCATTCATTATCCATTGCTTATCTGTTAAGTCTGTGCTTTATCCCATCTTTTTCCCCTCGTCTGGAATTATTATAGCTCATTTGTGACTTTTATTGATTACAGGTTCTCAGACAGATGCGGGAGTTTTAGAACCCATCCTCAATAAATTACAACTAACACCGGACTATGCTATAATATCTCAATGATAGTCATTGGAGATGATATTAGATGAGATACAGCACAGATTTAACGGATAAACAATGGGCGATAGTGAGAGAAATTGTAGGGAAGGAAAAACGCGGCAAGCACTTTGTAAAGCACAGTAAACGCGAACTTATCAATGCTGTTTTATATCTCAATAAAACAGGCTGCCAATGGGCGCTCTTGCCTAAAGACTTTCGGCCATACAAAACTGTTTCGTCATTTTACCATCGAGCCAAGCAATCAGGGCTATGGGAAAAAATCATGTCTGCCCTCGTGTTAAAAAAATCAGGAAAAAAGCAGGGCGTAAACCTGCGCCTTCCTACGCCATTATAGATTCGCAAAGCGTGAAAACCATGTATGCGTCTGATGAAAGAGGTTTTGATGGCGGCAAGAAGATAAAGGGCAGAAAACGTCATACCGTGACAGATACCATGGGCAATCTTCTTGCTGTAAAAGTTCATGCGGCAAATATCCACGATACTGTGGCAGGTGAGGAAGTTTTTAAGACCGCTTTTGCAAAATATCCATCTATCAAGGGTTGTACCGCTGACGCAGGTTATCGCAAGACTTTCGTAAATGCCCTAAAAATAATGGGTATCCCTGTTGACATTATCGAAAAAATTATGCCCAAGGGGTGGGCGGTATTACCCATTCGCTGGATAGTGGAACGAACCTTTGGTTGGGCGTGCCACTCCCGCAGGCTCTCTAAAGATTACGAGATTTCATGCGTGTCGGCTCAGAATATGTTTATGATTTCTCATATCGCTACGTTGCTTAGGCGTTTTTGAGGATGGGTTCTTAAAAGGCTGTTTACAATACACATACCAATCTTTGCGATATAGAAGGTGTCTTGCCATTCTTTCTCTGAAATAGATTGGAAATGGGTTCTTAACTGTTTTAGGTAAAATAAAAACTTGCCACGGAATAAATTCGCCAATACTTTTACAGGAATGGAAAATTTCTTACTGCCAATACGAAATTTTCCATCCATTGTTAAGCCACCCGCCGGAACTACTATATGAACATGCGGATGGAGCGTTAGATTTTGTCCCCAAGTGTGTAACACAGATATAAATCCGATTTGAACTGCAAGACATTTAGGACTTTTACATAACTGTTTAAGGGCTTCAGCTGAGGCTTTCATTAATAAATCATAAATTACAGCATTGTTTATAAAAGCTAACCGATTCAGTTCTTCTGGTAAAGTAAAAACAACTTGATAGTATGGAACCGGCAATAAATCTTCCATTCTGGTCAAAACCCAACGCTCTTTTGTAAGAGACTGACACTTAGGGCAGTTGCGGTTTCGGCAGGAGTTATAAGAAATATGAGTGTGTCCGCAATCGTAGTAGTCAATGTGGCCGCCTAATGCAGCAGTGCGGCAATTACTTATGGCTCTTAACGCTTTATGTTGGATAGGGAGCTGGCTGTGCTGCTTTGCATATTCCTCTCCATAAGCCTGAATAATATTTTGTAGCTCAATCATTAGATATCTCGGTGGAGTCAAGAGGGCTATCACCTGAAGGGCAGAATTATGGGCAAAGTGCAGATACCAAGCAGTAGAACGAATGCTTGAATGTCCAAGTAATTTCTTGATATGAAACAAGTTTGTATTATTTTCAAGCAAATGAGTAGCGAAGCAATGACATAAAGTATGGATGGTAGCTTTTTTCTTGATACCAGCTCTAGCCATAGAAGCGTAAAAAGCGTTATTCACACTGTGCGGAGTTGGGCTTGTGGTTTTCTCGTGTTAAGAATAAAAAATCTGTTGGTCGTTTAATCTTCCAACAAGATCGTAATTTTTCTAAAGCTTTTTGAGAAAGCGTTGCATACCGATCCTTGCCGCTTTTGCCCTTACGGATAAAAATACGCATTTTTTTACTATCAATATCACAAACTTTGATGTTCACAGCCTCGCTGAAACGTAGCCCAGAACCATATATTGTCATAAATAATGCACGATACATAGGATTTGTTGTATGTTCAAGTAAAAGCGCTATTTCCTGCTGGGTAAGGAGTTGAGGCAAGCCCCTTGATTGTTTAAATCTTGGTATTTGCCAGATATTTAACGGCTTATCCAACGTAACGCCATACAAAAACCTTATAGCGCTGTTGTATGTGTTGATGCTGGCACTCTTGAGTTTTCGCCCTTCTTTTTAAAAATAGTAAAAATTCCTTAATGTCCAGCTGTTCTACACGACAATCGAAACAGGACATAAAAATACGGATTCCGTCCACATACTTCGCCAAATTATATTTGGTTTAATGCTAAGTATAATCGAGTGACAAGTGGCTGGAAACTTGAATTTTACGAGATGTTTCCGGTTTGGGCTTTTACAATAGCGGAAGTTATTTCGTTCTTTATATCATCTTAAGTTAGAATATTGAGCGAGGGAGCGTAGAATATGCAAATGCCAGAATTTGAAACCAAGTGGCTATTAATTCGTAGTACGCGTGAGTCGGACGGCCCTGCTTGTTTAGATATTTGGCTAGATGATGAGATGGGAAAATATATGTCTGATCCGCCAAGTGATAAAGCAGATGAAGCTACGTTGAATTTTGCCGTTGGGATAGAGAACGATGATGGCTGGTATCCTATGGTTGCGTTTCACAAAGCCACAAGGGATTTTCTGGGTACTTGCAGTATTGTTCCAATAGACAATGGGAAACGATGGGATTTTGGATATGCTGTACACAAAAAGTATTGGAGGCAAGGCTACACAACGGAAATTCTTCAAAAGCTAATTGAATTGGGAAGAGAAAAAGGCGTTATATCCTTTACGGCGGCTGTAGCAAAAGATAATGCTGCATCAAATGCTGTTTTGAAAAAACTGGGTTTTCGGGTATGGGAAGATATAGGCAGCTTTAGCAAGCTCGGCACGGATATTATCTATCCCGAATACACATATATCCTTGAAGTATAAGAATTATATATATTCTTACTATGTTGATATAAGCATAATGCAAACTAATAACATTTAAAGCAACAAAGAACCATGGCGATGAGCTCAATGTCATTAAGTTAAGCAAAAACACGAAGAGAGCATGGTGTAGAAAAGATACCAAGCTCTTTTTTTATTAAAAACATAATAAAGTTCAAAAAAACACTCGACAAATAGTAAAAATTATATGGCAAAGTCTTTTAAATATAGCATTTTTTAGGAGGTGCGATTAATGAATGAATACCCAGTAGTAAAAGAAAAACTGACATCATTCTCACTCATTATTGAAATGTCAAAGTCACCTGGTCTATTTGTGAAAAATCCAGCTTGAACAAAGCCGAAGCGGAACTGATCAGGCTAAACGGAACCCTTGACGGCAATGTACAGGTTATGAATGAGGGCGGACAGGCAGCGGAAGGGTTGGGCCAGGAGTTTGATAGCGCTAGGGCCAACGCGAGCCAGTTCGAGAATATATTGAAAGCAAACATCATAGCGGAGCTGTTGGTTAACGGGTCGTGGAGGAAGATCACCGGAGCCTTGAGGGACTTTGCCGCAGACACGATCAGCGCGGGAATCAATTTCGAGTTAGCGTTCGCCGGGGTAGAAAAAACGGTTGATGGCACTACCGGGCAGATGGCCGCGTTAAAGCAAGGCATACGCGATATGGCGCTTGAAATCCCCTCCTCTACCGAAGCAATATCTGAAGTAGCGGAATCAGTGGGGTAGTTGGAGATACAAACCCCGGAACCGTAAAAGCGGTTGAATTTACAAGGGGAGCCGGAGGGGTATCCTCTATCACTGAAAAATTGAAATGGAGATACCGGGATCAATTGTTCGCGGAACACAAAACGGAGTTTATAAGAGACACAGCCGGGAAGGTAACGGATATTGACGAGGCAGAAGTTGTTTATGATACCAATGGCACAATTTTCAGAAAGATAAAGTCATCAACCAGTTTCAACCGGCAAAAATAGAGAATTGAATATGATAACATCGGAGGCGGTTAATTTATGAGTTGGGCAGTAGCTGGATATTTTAAGGACGTGGTTCAGAATATTGTCCGGTTGTTTACCGGCGTACGGCGGGCGTCATGGTTTGTGCCCGGAAACCAATACCAAAACGACAAATGGCAATAACCGAGCAGTAGGGGCAGCCGCTTTTACGGTGAGGGTTTGTCCTGGAATGGAAAGCTGTTGGCGAATTATATGGCAATGCCCTGATGGAAGGGATTTATACTGTCAGCAGTAAAATGGAAGAGTTTTTCAAAAAGATTACACTTGTATGCGATGACATCAAAAAGTATTTTGAGGATATCATTAAAGAAGCATATAGGTGTGTGATGAATATGGATAGCCTTGGAAACTGATGAATTAATCTTAGGAGGCATACAATAATGAGTGCTATTATAAAGGGATATGTAACATTACTATTAAATGGTATGACAACAATTGATAAGGTTCCTACTATATACAGGAAGGAAGTTGAAAAGGAATTGAATAATACTGAAAATGAGACCGAGCCAAATGCTTAGTCTTTTTTTGTATGTATGTAACGAATGACAGGGAGGGGATCACATGGACGATAAAATTCAGGAGGTAAAGCTAGGGATTGCGGCGGGAGGCGGGGTCATAGGCGGGTTGTTTGGCGGGTTTGACAATCTGCTGAATCTGCTTGTCATGCTGATTATATTTGATTTTGGGCTGGGGCTGTTAAAGGCGTTTAAAACAAAGACTTTTGACAGTTCCATTGTCCGGTGGGGCGTGGTAAACAAGGCGCTAGAGTTTTTGATTATCATTGTATTTTACCATTGCGATAATGTGCTTAATATAGAGATTTTCCGCAATGCCGCGATTATATGGTTTTGCGTATGCGAGGGTGGGAGCCTTATAGAAAATCTTATTGTATTGGGAATGCCTATGCCGGAAGGACTGAAAGAAGTCTTTGCAAAAGTCAAGGATGCCTGCTTTGTCAACTTTGTAAAGATCGTGAAAAGGCTGATTGATGAGAAGAATCCTACAGACCAGAAATGACACTGTAAAATTGCTTACACAGGGGAAATGACAAGATGGATAGTTTATAGCATGGGTAGGCGGTAAAAAGCTGCTTAGGAATGAAATATGCAGTAGGTTTTCGGCGGGCATAGAGCGGTATGTTGAAGTATTTGGGGGCGCGGGCTGGGTTTTGTTCAACAAAGACAGACATGCGCCCTTTTGAGGTCTTTAATGATATCAACGGTAATCTGGTGAACCTGTATAAATGCATTAAATACCATGCAGGTGCTGTGGCGGAAGAAATGCAGTATATGCTCAATTCAAGAGAAGTATTTAACAGCCTGAAAGTAATGGATAGCTCAAACGTAACTAAATCTACAATCAGTAATATAGAAAACGGTATTACAATACCCCGAATAAATACAGTGTGCCAGCTTGCTAAAGGGTTGGATATGACACCTGAAGAACTATTTTTAATTTTAATTAGGAATGAGAACTATTAATCTAACCTGGAAATTTGGTAAGGTTTTTTATTTTTTACTGAATTATAAAAAAAGTGTCCACGGTTCTGGACATTTACTCAAAACCTATTGTCAACAAAACAAATAGTATTATTATAAATACACACTATTGGTTTTGTTTTTTCATTTAACTACATAATCTCTAAAAAGGAGTGAAAAAATCTGCCTTTTATTGTTTTCTCTATAGAGAAAGCTAAATAAGTTTATAAAAATAAAAATTGAAAGAGGAGATGCTATGAATGAGTTTATGCTAATAAACAATCTAAGTCGTAAGTTATGCATTAATGATAAACTTGTGGTTAAGCTGTTAATAAGATTGTGAATAAAGTTGTTAATAAGTACATTGATAAATATGCTGAATTATCGTACAATAATAAGAACAAGTGGCTGAAATAAAATGTTTACAAGCATTTTGATTTAATTTACAGATGAGGCGGTACGATGGGCACTAATGCTATAAATTTTGATAATTAGGTTCGGTGTATAGTTTGGATGAAGATGAAGAGGAACGGCTTAGATACATATGCATGGAGAAAGGGATTAATATAGAATACAACAAAGATGTGCGGGATGGAGATATTGTTTTTAAGAGTATGTTAAGAACCGCCTTTATCAATTCATATATAAAAAAGGAAAATCTTGAAGTATTTCAAAAACATATAAATGTAATCATACCTTAATCAGTCAAAAATCAGTCAATGAATAAAGGGTTATGACTTTTGATTAGTCACAACCCTTTATTTTTATGAACTCGCCTGAGAGGAGTCGAACCTCCGACCAAAGGTTTAGGAAATACGTGTCCTTATTTATGATAAACGCTGATTTTATAAGAAAAAAACGCCATTTTTAAGCTAATTCTAAGAATATATGTATAACAAATTTATGCGGTTTATAGTCGTATAAAATGATTAATTACCGCACTTGTTACCGTACTAAATCAACATATAAAAATCAGCTTAAACTATTTTTCATACTTCCCATGCAGCGCCCGGACGAATCCATCAAAAAACGGATAATCCTTCAAAGTATTTATCCAATACTCCGGTGAATTGATCCCCGAATCCCGGATCAGCTCCAGCAGCATCCCCTCAATCGTCAATTCCTCTGTCCTTGGACAAGCCTTATACACCTTCATAATACTCTGCCCGTACTCTGTCCCCGGCACAGCCCAACGCCCATTTAAGTCCGTCCAGTTCGGTGCTGCTCCCCTGACTACAAGATTAAATCGTGGGTCAACGCACTTTCCAGCCAGCGGCTCCTTGCTTGCGTATGCTTTCAAGTGCTGAATCTGCGCCCGTACTCCAATTTCCGGCGTATCAAACCAAGCGCCTTTCCCCACGGGGCTGTTATTTGTCGCTCCCAAGCCACAATAATTATTTTGTTCCGGCAATACTTGTCCGCCAAATCGGAACCAGCCTGTCTCATGGATTGCCTGGCAAAAAGCGATATCGCCTCGAACCCCCTCTAATTTCCCCTCGCTGATGAAATATGTAGCAAGCGCAAGTGGTGTACAATTAATTTTTGCCACCGGGTTATTCTTAACCAGATAATCCGCAAGTTGTTGCGCTGTTAATTCGGAGGTTCCCATAATCGGAATCTGAATACTTTCTCTGATCGGCCCGGCTGTATAGGCTACACCGAATATCTCACAAATAGCCTGCGTTAATTCTGTTGCACATTCGTTTCGAAATGGTTCGTATTTTAATAGATTGGCTTCCGTCCTGTTGTCCATGAATCCGCATTCCACCAGCACGGCGGGCATTTTTGTCTCTCTCAGCACATGGAAGTCTGCTTGCTTTACTCCCCTATCTTTTTGCACTGTACCCTTTATCAGCCATTTATGGACTGTCTGAGCGTATTTGTATGTCGTGCTGGTATTGGATAGCCCTGTGTAAACAAACGTCTCTACGCCGTTAGCAGTCCCCCAAATACCCTTATCAGCGTTCGCGTGGACAGACAAATAGAAGTCAGCGGGTTTATTGTACTTATTCCTGATTGTGTTATTGGCAAGCCCTGTCCGTGTGGCAAGTGGCACATCAGCGTCGTTTTCTGCAACGTTCAACACATCAAAACCACATTGCTCCAGCAGGGGAATCATTTTTTGCACAACGGCGTTGTTAAATTCCCGCTCATGCATATATGTACCGTCCTCATACAGAGGTGTTCTTTTGCCGGGCGTGTTCATGCCGTGGCCCGCATCCAGGGCGATTAGTTTGCTCATTATAATTTTCCTCCTTTTCTACAATAAAAAAGCCGCTATTAGGCGGCAGGCTGTTGAATATTAATATAATGACAATTGTTCATGAGTTACTTTATGAATACTAAATACGAATTCGTATATTTTAATTATGAATTCGTATACTATTTGAACCAAAGCATCCTAACCAAAAAAAACCACACTATAAAAGTGTAGTCAGATTGTCGACAAAATGAATTTTTATCCATAACAAAAAAACATAGCTTATCGCCATGTTTTTGTCGCTTAAACGCTATTATCGTACATTATGCTTATTCGGTACGTTGTGACCATAGGGTTTTGAACGCCGAAAACTTTTCGGGGAAGTTTGATAATTCTATAATTTTGTCAGCACATTCTTCATTTGTATTTTCATAATTATCTACGATTATATCATACGTATCCTGCGGGTCTAATTTAGACAACAGACTTTCGCCGTGTCCGATTGGGCGGTCGCCGCGTTCCTTTTCTCTTCGGCGTAGTTCTTCCAAAGGGCAAGTAACATGAACGAACAAAACAGGATAGTCGCAATCGGGGAATACATCAAGACAATCACCCAAAGGCATTGGAGTTTTTTTGCAAAAACAGTATCTACAATTACGTTTTGACCGTTATCGGAAAACACCTTTACACAACCGTAAAATGCCGACATAACGGGTTTTGGGTCGGCTTTAAATCGAGTATCATAACTGCGACTATTCTTTTGCGGTGAGATTTCATTAAGTATATCGGCAGAAAGCAAGAAGTAATTGTCGGGAAATCTTGCTTGCAATATTTTTGATAATGTGGTTTTCCTGCGCTTGATACTCCATTCAAGAAAATAATTTTACCTTTTTGCATGTTGTTCCCTCCGTAGATTATATAAATAATGCACATACATAATTGATACCTTTGTTTTCTAATTTTAGTGTAGCATAATCAACACTAGCATGCAATAAGTGAATAACTATTGATTAATAGTCATTTATATATTAAATTTGCTTTTGTCGGCAGACTAAAACTATACCTATGTTAAAAATTTGAGATAATCAACTCTTTGTAAAATTTATTTTCCCCTTGCGCTAAAGCTAAATTGTTTTGCCTTGCAACTTCTTCAATTTTACAATCCGCATACAGTCCTCTGATAAAGCCGGAATCGTTATAGGACAAAATAAACTTTCCTTTGACGCTTTTAAGCAGCTCACTTAGTCTTATATGTTCACTTTGATTAAAAACAAACTCCCCGTATCATAGAGCTGCTCTGTGCCAAAATACGGCGGGTCACAGTAGAAGAGGGCGTTTGGCCTGTCATATTGCTTGATTAGCGCGTCATATGTCTTGTTTTCAATAATAACAGTATTTAGCCTTTGGCTGACATCTTGCAGATCACTGAGGCGGCCCATATTCCGCACCTTGGCCCCAAACGTCTCCAACTTTGATCCATAGGACACCTTTATCAAGTACAGATACCGAACCGCCCGCTGTATATCAGTCATATTAGCAGTATCCATTACTTTCAGGCTGTTAAATACTTCTCTTGAATTGAGCATATACCGTACTTCTTTCGCCACAGCATTTGCATGGTATTTAATGCATTTATAAAGGTTTACCAGATCACCGTTAATATCATTAAAGACCTCAAAGGGCGCATGTCTGTCTTTGTTGAACAAAACCCAACCCGCGCCCCCAAACACTTCAACATACCGTTCTATGCCTGCCGGAAACCTATTGCATATTTCATTCCTAAGCAGCTTTTTGCCGCCTACCCATCCGATAAAACTATCCATCTTGTCATTTCCCCTATGTAAGTAATTTTACAGTGTCATTTCTGGTCTGTATGATTCTTTTCATCAATCAGCTTTTTGACAATCTTTACAAAGTTGACAGAGCAGCCATCCTTGACTTTCGCAAAGACTTCTTTCAGTCCTTCCGGCCAGGGCACTCCTAACACAACCGTATTTTCCAAAATACTGCCACCCTCGCATACGCAAAACCAAATAATCGCGGCATTGCGGAAGATATCTGTATGAAGCACATTGTCACAGTGATAAAATATAATGATGATTAGAAACTCTAACGCCTTGTTTACCGCGCCCCACCGGACAATGGAACTGTCAAAGGTCTTTGTTTTAAACGCCTTTAACAGCCCTAGCCCAAAATCAAATATAATCAGCAGCACAAGCAGGTTCAGCAGATTGTCAAGCCCGCCGAACCACCCTGCCACAAACCCGCCCCCCGCCGCAACGCCCAGCTTTACGCCCTGAATTTTATCGTCCATATGATCCCCTCCGATTATTCGTTACATACACAAAAAAAGATTAAGCGTTTGGCTCAACCTCATTTTTAGCATTATTCAATTCCTTTTCAACTTCTTTCCTGTAGATAGCAGGAACCTTATCAATTGTTATCATGCCGTTTAATAGTAATGTCACATATCCCTTTATAATAGCGCTCATGATTGTATGCCTCCTAAGATTAATTCAGCAGTTTCCAAGGCTATGCCGATCTGCAACAGGCTTGCCTGCCTTTGATCCTCTGCCGCTTCAAGTTGTATTTGTGTATTTATGAGCAACAATTCTTTTATTTCTGCGTTTGTGGGCTGCGGCGGCGTTGGCTCAAATGCTTCTTGTGGCATTTCCGTGCTTTGTAGTTCCTCAATATACTTTTCCACGCTCCATTGCCCATTGTCATATTTTCGGCCCTGTAAATCCGCGTCCAGCTTATCTATTTTTATAAGATTGCTTTTTATTACTTCGTTGGTAAGCTGTGAAACGCAAGTACAAATATTCTCATCATTCAATTGCGCGTAAAAATAAGCCATACGATACCTCCATTCTAATGAAATTCTATTACCTGCCATTCCACAGGCCCATCACAATTAATAGTTGATTCATCAACAAGCCATGCGCTGTATTGCTTTGTTACAAGGTCAGTTGTGCCGCCTGAAATAGCCGCCGCCGCGCCGGTTAGCGATGCGCTTGCTGCGGGATTGGATAATGATAAAGACCTTGCTTTATCTGTTATGGTGACAGTACCTGTACCGCTATCTATGAGTCCCTTAGTGGTTGAATCGACTTTAGCAGTGCTTGTTCCGGCGGCTAATGTCCCGGTGGATGTTGTTGCCGCAACCGTACCTGTCACGCCGTGAGATGCGACTGTACCTCTTGCCGCCACATAACCCGAACTGCCTTTGGACGTTGAGATTACATAACTTTTATCCAAATCAATAGGGGATATGATTATATCACCCGCCGCGGCAGTTTTCCCCCGTTGAATGCTTTTTATGCCTGTGTTCTCTTTGAGCCACATATATTCCCAACTCATAAATTAACCACCTCTGTCCTTATCGTATCCCCCAATACAACAGTCGCCTTAACACTTCTGAAAATGGAATCATCTATATTATAAACTGTTTCTATTGTCTCAATATTTCCGTTTTCCAGAAAAGTCGTCGTTTGTTCAGCAAAGACTTTATTAAGGTTTCTCCATTTAAGAACTTCCGCTACGGTTTTGATTTTTGCTCCATTTTTAATCAATACTGTATCCTTTACCGTCCCCGGATAGGCGAATTGATTATCAAACGCAAATGTAATAACAGTACCAAGCTCTGCTATAGTCAGGCTCTTCCAATGGTCAATCGTATCACGCCATGTTATGTAGTCCCGCTTTTGAGCGTCTGTTTGATTTTGCCAATTTATCTGTTGGGTATCGGTCTGTGTTAGCCATAGCTGTTCCTGTTCTTGTTGGATTTTCGTCCATTCCGATTTTTTTTCGGTAAGATAAGATTCCCATTCAATTACTTTTTCGTACAGATATGCTTCGTATTGCTCATAAATCGTCGTTGTATCCAGCTCTGTGCCTAATATCAGCACTTTCCCGCATACTTCTTTCTCATCCCGCAAATCCTTAATATTTGCCTTCGTGATTGAAGTTGCCCCCGCTGGTACTTCGATATTTGCCAAATACAGTTCGTAACAATCCGCGTTCCGAATGATCGGTAACGCCTTGGGGCTTGCTGCGGGATCGCCGATCTTGTATACAGGATAAATTTTGCGCTCGATCACATCCCACCTGATGTTGATCGTATCTATACGGCGGTTTGCCGAATGCGCTTTTTCCAGCGTGATATCTATATCCTCTTTCAGTATAAACCCATAGCCATTAATAAACGCTGTCCCTTTTTGCAACGTGACCACCATATTGCCATACTTGCTTGTTACCTGTAGGCTGGTAGATGGATTCGGATATATGCCATTGCCGATAAACAGGGCAAAATACTCCGCAAAATCAGCCGCATCCCAAATCCTATCATAGCCCGTTAACGGGTCTCCTTCTGCATTGAATGGAAAAGATGTGCTCATATCGTCAGTAGTTACTATTTGTGTTCCCGCCATTGCTTGATCCGCTCCTTTCTGTTACCGCACGGGAACATAATTCCCGAACTGCGGCATAATCGTCAACCCGCCTTTGTCGTAAGCTTCTGTGATTTCAAGCAGGTTCTTTTTGATCGCCACATTCCAGACCTCATTTTCTGCCGTGACGATATCCCCAAGATCCCAGTCCTGTTTATATACAAACTGCTTTGATTTTTGGTTTAGTACATTATCCAGCGTTTGGATCAAGGGATATTGCAGTAATGCCGCCCGGCCCTGCTGGGCTGCGCTGTCTGTGGAATCAGTATCCCCGCTGACGGCAATTTCCCGCCGATCCCACCCGGCATATTCGTTGCCTACCGTCACGGTCTGTCCGCCGTAATCCACATAGGCGGTTGTTTTGTAATTGCTGGTTTGGTAATAGTAATCCTGGCTTAACACATTTTTATAGTTCCGAGAAAAGACACAGGGCGTTTCCTGTCCCTCATAAAAGTAGAGGTCATATGTCTTGTTATCCACATTGAAAACAATCTTGTACCCTATGTTGTGATCCTGACATAGCTCCGTTATGGCTTCCAGTGCGTTTTTGTTTTTATAGTCTACAGCAACATTCTTTTTAAAGCTTAGTGTATACGGCATCAGGCGTAAATTCCCCACATTCAGCCGGGTATTAGGGTTATTGATGAAGCAATGTGTCACAATATAATCCAGCACTGTTTTTATGTCTGCCACAGTCGTATAAGTAATAATTCGGTGTCTCAGCGCGGAACTAAGAAAACCCCCGCTAACCTCCAACGTCCGTTCCCCGTCCGGCTCCAAAGAAAAATAATCCTCAATGTACGCCGCTTCGCCGTCCGTGCTTTTACAGAGGATATATCCATACTTGATTAATTCAATATTCTGGGCGGTTGGCGGCAATGAAAGGACATATTCACCCGGCTCGTTAAACCGCCGCGTCCAGATCAGGCTTTTGTATCCCCGGATCATCCCGATTGTCTCAAACTTTTTGTTGTATATAAATAAATCTTCCGTCATTACAACACCTCCACAAATAACGGTTCATATTCGGCCTTGATAGATAAGTTTGATACATTTTCATCAGCATCAAAGGCAATAATGTTTTTGCCCTGGCTGATCGTAAAAAACTTACGCTTGCTCTGATCAGTAAGGTACCGGAACCCGCTTTTCCCGTTTACAAAAACATCGGCATAATCCGGTTCACTGATTACTTTTATTTCGTCCCCGTGTTCCATGTCATAAAATATTTTGATCGTTTCGCCCGTTTTAGTATGGGTAATGGAAGGGTTTTTCACCGTGCCTTTATCGGCTTTAAACGTATATGTCGCGCCTGTCCTGGCATCCCCGATATTATTAAATACCGCGCTTAATACACGCGCCCGCGCGCCGAAAACAAACCCGGAACGGGGAATCACAAGAGGGAACCGCCCCATTTTTTGTACTTGCGTCAAATAGAACGATTCCCCTCTTGTTTTCCAGTACGGATTATGCGCGATCAGATTAATCGTGTAATGGACTTCCATTCCCTCAAACGGGGTTTGCGGCATGGATTCCAGCCGACAACTCATCCAATACCTGTTTTTTTCGGCCTTGTTTTCATAAGCAAGAACCCCCGGTTCACTGTCAGCGACATTAAACACCTTTTTGAGCGTTTGCGACATCAGCCTCTTGTTTTTGTATGTGTTAAATATACCGCTGATCTCAACCGTCCGGGAGCCAAGGCTGGCGGCGGTTACCTCCTCGCCGTCCAGATCTCCGATCTTTTCCGCCACAATGTCATGATTAATGTCGTCATCCCATTTCGTAACCAGATACTCACAACTACCCGGATCACCACCCATTGTCATGGATAAGCCGTTAGCATTGGTGTATGTCAAAATGGTATCTTCGGTGATGATCAAGGCTTACCCCTCCTTATGCGTGACTGTAAATGTCTTGAACCCCGCGGGCGATTCTCCGGCTCTGCCGGAAGATCTCAGAAGGCAACCGCTCCGGCTTGATGTTGTTATAATTAAATGTGTTATATATATTCTGCTCTCTGCTACCATGCCCCGCCGCGCCTGCCGCGCCTATGTCAAACCCTGCCTTGCCCTGCGGGACAGCCGGTACCGCCGCCAAACCTAGCTTTTTAGACGCTTTTTCTACCATAGGAATGTAATCTAAAATACCAAACTCCACGCCCTGGCTTGTAAAACGGCCAATTTCCGTCGTGACCTTTGAGGGAGAAGCTATTTTTAGCTCTTCTTTCAGCGTTTCCACAATAGACTTCGCAATGTTTGTTACAGTTTCTTTTAACTTAGACTCGTTATCCTTTAGGCCCTTAATAATCCCTTCAATGGTATACAGGCCCATTTCCTCGCCTGCCGCCTTCACATCACCCTGCTTGCTCTGAATCCCCTCAACCATTCCAGCCATTCCGCTCTGCCCGACCTCGCGGGATATATTGACAACTTCCGGCTTCTTTCCTTTTACGGCGGTGATCAGCTTCTCGACCATCGTTTTGCCCTTGTTCGTCCATTCCGGGTAGAAGGATTCAATAATCTTTAAAGCGTCCTTTTGCGCGTCCTCTCCGCTTTCAACCAACTTATCCGCCGCTTTTTGAGCCGTTTCCTCAAATGTCTTGTATGCCTTTTCAAGCTCTTTCAAGGTTTCGATCTGCGCGCCTGCGTCTACTCCGGGAGATTCCGGCGTAGCAGAGGAATCTGAATTGGACAACTCGGCGTTCAGGTTTTTAATTTCCTCCGCCGCATCCCTGGTGGTGTCTTTAAGCTTCCCGGTCTGCTCGCTTGTCAGCTTCAGGCGCTCTTCATACGAGATATAACCGTCCATACTGGTATTGATTACATCGTCCAGATCCTTTGTGCTGACGGCTGCCGCGTCGGTTTTTTCCTTTGTCAAATCCAGCTTTTCATTTACCTTGTCAAAGGTTCCGCTGGCAATGATTTCCTCTGCAACCTTTTCCGCGCCCGACTTTGCATCGTCAAATGCTTCTTTTAGCCCGGCAAGGTTAACTGTGATCTCAATTCCGTTGCCTTCCCCAACCTGGAGGGCGGTTACAAGGCTTTCCCGCGCCGCCTTGCCCTGTTCCTGCAAGCCCTTGATATTTTCCTCGGCGGCTTTTAAGTTTGCGTTTGCGGCCTCTGTAGCGTTGCGGATGATCTCATTGTTCAGGGCTTTATCCTGTTCGCGTTTTTCTTGTCGGGCCTCCCGTGCGATCCGTTCCTCAAATTCGGCAAGGTTTTCTGCGATCTTTTTCCGCTCTTCTGCGGACTGGGCTTTTTTATAATCTTCCTCCAGCCGCGCCCGCTCTTTTGCCTCCTGCGTTTGTTTGAGCTGTTTACGCTCGTTTTCGGCCTGCTGGTCAATGAGCTTATTGGCTTCCTGTGCCGCCTTGATCTTTTGGTACAAGGCATTGTTTGTGTATTGCAGCTTTTCGATCTCGCCCTCGATTTCCTTGTTGTTTCCTTCCAGGGCGGCGGCGGTTGCCGCGTCAATCAGCCGGATTTTTTCTATGTATTCCTGGCTGTAGAGGCTAATCTTTTTATCGGAATGCCCTTCCATTAGGGATACTTGGCGTTCCTCAACATTCTTAACATTGTCAATCTGCTTTTCTACAGCCTTTTTCGCTGCATTGTATTGCTGCTCATACATTTCCGTGAGGTCTTTAGTTAACGTCTTAACATGCTCTTTATGCTGTTTTTCTTCCTGAGCAAGTAACTGCTGTTTGGCGGTATAGAGCTTTTCTTCAACGCTTTCCCGCTCATCGGCGGACAACTTATAAGTATCAAGGATGCTTTGGTATCGGTCTATTTCATCCTGCGCGGATAGTTCCCCGACCTTTTTTAAATGCTCTATTGTTTTCAGCTCAGTTTGCAGAGCTTCATTCGCGGCCTTTTTTACAGAGTTAGACATACTGCCGCCGGTCTTACCGACACTTTTTATAGCGTTAGTCCCTATGGCGGTGATCGTTGCCTGTATACTGTTGTATTTTCCTTCCATATCCGATAGGGCCTTTTCACGATCTTTCATGTCCGCATAGTTCGCCGCTGCCGTTTCCTTGTAGTATACAGAATCAATATGCGCCATATTGAGGTATTTTTCTTTTACGACTTCCAGCTCTTTTTTGGCATTTTCAATCAGTGTACTCAGCTTTTTCGATTCTGCCTGTAATTCTGCCTGAATTGCTGCCTGCCGCGCTTTTGCCGCGTCCTTGGCAATCTCCCCGCTCTGGAGGGTAACATCTCCTGTTGCGGCGATATACTCTGCAATTTCAGGGTATTTGGCAATCAATTCCGTAAGCTGTTCTGAGGTCAGACTGTTTCCGGCTTGCAATGTTTCATTCGCTTTGTTGAGATCGTTAATCTCCGCCTGGTTTTCCTTTACCCGTTCTGTAAGCGCCTGATAGTCTGTGTCCAGTGTTTCAATTGATTCCGCAACCGCGCCGGCTGCCGTTTCCATTTCCGTGAATTGGTTGTTCTGCTCCTGAGTGGCTTCCGTGGTTCCCTTGATTGCGTCCACTTCTTGATGATAAACGTCAATAGCTTCCTGCTTTGCGCTCGTATACTCCGCCTGAGACATGGCCCCTGCTTTATATGCGGCCTCTAACTGTTTCAGCGTACCTTCTTTTTTATGTAACGCCGCCTGTTCTGCCTCAATTGCCGCTTGCGCTTCGGCTTCCGCGTCTACAGTAGTTTTTATGGCTTGCGTATATTTTCCTTGATTGACAATCGCATTCCCATAGTCTTTAGATACCGCCTGTAATTTATCAGAGGTTTCCTGATGCGCCTTGTTTGCTATTTTGACCGCATCTGAAAAAGAGGTATAAAAAGAAAAGCCTTTCCCAAGACCAATCAATAATTCGTCGCTTTCTTTCCTCAAATCTGCAAGAGCGCCAATCTGTTCAAACATGGAAAGGCTGGTATCTTCCTTAATCCGCTTAGATTCAATCTCAATTTCATTCAGCCGGGCAATTGCGGCAACCTCTTCATTATATTTATTGACCAGTTCCGTTTTCGATTCGCTCAACCGCTGGATTTCCTCGGCAAGCATTTCCGGCGTATTTGACGCGATAATGCTTTTCTGCTCAATTTCCAGTAGTTCTTTTTTTGTTTCCAGCTCTAATTTTGCTAGCTCGATCTGAGATTCAATCAGGCCGTTTTCTATGCCGTATTGAGTTATAATCCCACCTGAGGAATCAATCAATTGCTGCTTTATTCCGGACAACTCTGTCTCTGCCTGTTTTAGTTCGTCCGCGCTCAGTTTGTTGTTGGATACAACCTCTTCCAGATCATAATACTTTTGTACAAGCGTATCCAGATTCGTCATATCAAGATTGACCTGTGAGATGGATTCGCTTAACTCGATTATGGTATCGCTTACATGGATTAGTTTTTGCCTTGCCTCTTCCTGCGCTTCTGTATAACTGTTCCACAATGCTATTCCAGTAGTTACAGCACCGCCCAATCCGGCAACCACAAGCCCGGCAGGGCCTAACCCGGCAAGGCTGGCGGCAAACTTTGTAACCGCTCCGGCAATCGCTTCCCGGTTTATTACAGCCATTGCGCCCGATACTGCCACTAATCCTGCGGATACAGCGTTTGCATTGTCAATGATAAAGTCAAAAAAGCCGCCTACCGTGTCAGCGATCCCTTGAATAGCGTCCCGGTTGTCAGATACAAAATCCCGGAAACCTTGCGACAATGACACAATAGAGGGTAGAACTGCTGTGCCTATGGTGGTGCTCACGTCATTCAAGGCATTTTTAGCAAGCTGTATTTGTGATTCGGTTGTTTGATACCGCTTCTCGACTTCGGCTTGCAATGCCGTGTTTTCTTCCCATGCCTGTGTACTCAATGCCAACGAATCCGTTAACACATCGCCCGCGCCGGCAAGCCTCAATAGAGCATCCCGCATTCGGACTTCTGTAATATCCATGTTTTCAAGCGTAACAATGGCGGATTCGCCTTTTTTCCTGCATCTTCCCTAAGCCTACAACAAATGCGTTCAGCGCTTCCGCCGCATTTTCTTGAAAGGCTTTTTTAAAGCTCTCCGCCGACATCCCCGCTACTTTTGCATAATCGGTTAGCGCGGCGCTGTTTGTCTCAACTGCTACTTGTATGGCTGAAAAAACCTTAGAGACTACGCTCCCGCCTGCTTCCGCTTCGATGCCAAGGGAAGAAACCGCCGACGATACGCCCATGATCTGCGCCTCTGTCAGACCTACCTGCTTGCCTGTTCCGGCAATCCTCTGTGCCATTGAAACAATATTTTTCTCTGTTGTGGCGGAATTATTGCCCAATGCAACAATTACAGATCCTAACTTATCAAAATCTTCCTGAGACATTTTTGTGACATTGGCAAATTGGGCCAACCCTGACGCTGCTTCGTTGGCGGCTAGGTTGGTAGATTCGCCAAGGCCGATCATGACCTCAGTAAATTCAAGAACGTTTTCAGTTTTTATTCCCAACTGGCCCGCTGATTCTGCTACCTCAGATATAGCTTCGGTAGAGGAGGGGATTTCAAGCGCCATATCGCGTATGCCTTGCTTTAACGCGGCGATCTGCCCGGTAGTACCGTCAACGGTTTTTTCTACCCCAGCAAACGCTGATTCAAAATTGATTGCCGCGCTGACCGTATCTACAGCAAAGTCCTTCAAGGCTCCGGTGATCTTCCGTAACCCGTCAACCAGCAGCTCTGCCATGATGTTCGCTTTTAATATATTCCCGAACTGACTCGCGCTGGCCCCGGCGCTGTCAAACTCCTGGCCCAACGTGTCCGCTGCCTGTCCGCCCTCGTTCATAGCCTGTACATTGCTGTCAAGGGTTCCGTTTAGCCTGGTTAGCTCCGCTTCGGCTTTGTTTAGACTGGTCTGCCACTGGACGGCTTCCTTGCTGTTTTCGCCGTATTCCTTTTCAGATTCCGCAAGCACGGCTTTTAATAGCCCGATCTTGCCCGTCTGCGCTTCGATCTGTTTTTCCAGTACCTTATTCCGTTCGGTATAGGCTTCTACGCTATGATCGCTCTTATCATACGCCGCGTTTACCTTGTCCATTTCAGAGGACAGGAGTTTTAATTTATTGTCGGCCTCGGCAACGCTGGTTTGAAACCCCTTTTGAGCGTCTGCTGCCGCCTTGATTTTTGCCGCCGATCCGTCTAACTTGGCGTTGTTCGCTTCCAACTGTATGCCATATCTTGTTAGTTGAGCTTCGGTGTATTGAATCTCGCGCCGGAATGCGAAATACTTTTCCTCTGTGATCGTGCCGTTCTTGACCTGCTCTTGTAGCTGCTTATCGGCGTTTTTTAAAACAGTAAGCTTCTCGGCTGCAAATTCGATTTCTTTCCCCAGCATAGTTGATTTTTGGGCAAGCAGTTCCATGTTGTCCGGATTGAACCTTAATGCCTCATTGATTGATTTCAACTCTCCGGAAGTTTGCTTGATTGCGTCTTCTGTGGCCTTTAAAGCCGTATTTAAACCGCTAGTGTCGCCGTCGATCTTAACGGTCAGACCTTCCAAGTTGTTTTTTCCCATCGTTTACTCACCACTCTTTTTTAGCAAACAAAAAGCCGCCATAGACTGCTTACCGTTTTTTAGACAGGGAAGCCAATTTCCCCATGATCGTATTTGCTGCATCGTTAAACGCTATAAAGCAACTAATAATATTCCCCCCACAAGCCTTGTAAATCTTGTCAAACGGTTGGTTTAAAAACATGATATTTATCGTTTTCTTTAGTATCGCTTCAAGCATGGTTATCATCTCCGCGCCTGTTTCAGCTTTCATTCCCTTGACCTCGTTCAACGCGTCATACGCCGCTGCCAAGGCTTCGTTTGTATAGGTGAATGTAAATATTTCAGTCCCGATTTTAATGTTTTCCTGTGGATTCATTATCTTGATTTCTTTCATCTTATATACTCCCTCCAAAATAGGCCGACGCTTCTGCTGCCGTGCCCCACCGATCATTTTCTCCTGATCCTTCACCATTGTTTTCCACATATTCATGCAAGATATCCACAAATTCCTGAGTGGTCATGTTGTTTAATGTCTCCCTGCTGATCCCCACTTTCAGAGCAATGGCTTCAATTTTCCGCGCCATATTGCCGTCGCTGTTCCCGCCGCCCTTATCCCCGCCGTATGTCCGGCGTACCACAAGCCCGCTGCAAATCTCTTTCATGATATCCCGGCGGCAGGCTACTATATTAAAGTCCGCATACTGCTCCACCCATTGGTCAAAGGATAGGGCGGGCCGGTTCCGCGCTTCCCGTTCTGCCTTGTTCATGGCCCATACCATTTGAATGAGGATGAGTATCGTTTCTCCGCTGTATGTTTCGTCTGTGTGGATCAAACTAAGGTCTTTGTCAAGATCCCGGTCAAATTCCTGAGCATAAAACATCCGGGCCATGCAGCTAGCCCGGATGTGAAGTCTCCTTTTTCCGTCATTTAATATACGCATAAGGCCGCCCCTTTTTTACAGCGTCGTGACTTGCGGGATGTAAACGGATTCAAAGAATCCTTCAAACTTTGTCCCGCCTTTGCTTTTCCGTAGAGATATTCTGGTCATAGACTTACCCGCCAATACCTCTATGGGCGCGGCTTTCAGTGTCATTTTGCTTGTCTGTACCTGAACGCCCTCGTTTGACGTGCTGTAGCTTGTGGTTGGCTTTGCTCCTGTAGTGTGGTAATAAACAACCCTGATCGGATCGTCTTTTCCGTCTGTAACGCCGCCTACTTCGAACAATAGCGCGAATGGTTTTTGTGGCTGCCCCGCAAGCTCAATTAACGCGCCGTTGTCATCCATAATCCAGCCTAATGTGTCGATTAGAAACTCATCCGGAAACTCTGACGCTTCCATATCCCCCGCGTCTCCGTTATCTTTCGTATAAGTAAAAAATGGCTTGTTGTCCGCATAGAAGGTATAGTCATTTCCTTGTGCTGTAGGCGAAAAGCTCACCGCTCCCGGAATTGGTTTTGGCGTTTCATAGGTTCCCGCCGCACCGTTAACCCCTGGTATATACAGTGCGTAATGTACATTTTCAAGCCCGAATTTAACTCTTTTTTCTGACATATATGTATCCCCCTTAATTAATAAAATTGAAAACTCCACCGGCAATAGAAAACTTTTTCCTTGTCGATCAGCCCGCTTGTTTCCTTCCTATAGGGCATTTTATTCTTAATAAATACTGCTTCAACCTTTCTTTCAGCTTTCAGATCCTTTTTGGTGGTGTACAGCTCAACAAACCCGTTTACCACCTCAAAAAAATGGGTATTATCGGCATGCATATCATCATTGTCCGGCGTTTCGTATACAATGAACGGTAGTTTCTGCGGCGTTGCAAAAACCGCATAGGCTACGGGATAGCCTGTTGACTTTAGTTCTATAAAAAGTTCCTCATGCGTCAAAGTTCAATTCCCTCCAACCTCTTTTTTAGCCGCTTGTCAAATTCTTTGACCGCGTATTCCTCGGCGGCCTTCCAATGCGGAAAGGATCGCGTTCGCTCTGTGCCGCCTGTGATCCTTGAAAAATACCGGGTTTTTCCGCTGCGCGTTCTTTTATGCTTGTTCATTCCTTTACCTGAATTCAGGATGATATGGCCATCTTCAAGCAGATGCGTCAATTGCGGCTCTGTGGAATAAACCTTTAAATGAATACTACTATAGTCTTTCTGAATCTTGTACCGAAAACTTTTTCGGTATTTTTTCCTATGGTCTTCATACCCGCCTGTGTTTTTGTCTTTCAACATCTTAACCGTATCCTTGCCGACTTCCTGCGCGACTTCATAAACCTCATCGGATATATTTTTCCGGTACAGGTTAATTTCTTTTGCTACTTCGTTTACCCATTCATCAATTTTTCCCATATCCTCACCTCAATTTTTAACCCCCGATATAAACTGCCTCCTCGCATACAAGCTCCATGTACCCCGGCCCATCGGCAGAGGCTTTGCGGATTACGTATTCTACGCCCCGGAATACCGCTCCTGTTTGTCCGGCGTAATCCTTTTGACTGACTAAAAAAGTACATGTATTCCGCAAGGCCCGATTATATAAAGGACGCTTTAGTGTCGTGCCGGACTTCGCCTCCATTGGCTCCGCCGCTGTCAGGTTCTTCATTCCGCATTTGATTTTTATAGTCTTCCTGACGGGGGTCTGGTTTCCGATCTTATCGGATCTGTACTTTACGTTAAGCAACGTTAATTCATTATTGAACAGTGTAATTGGGCTGGAGTATTGGATCACCTTTGTCTTCCGGTCATAGTTGACGGCAAAAGAAAAAGCTATTCCGTTTTCGGACAGCTTTTCTTTGAGCCTGTCAACCAGCCCGTCATTTTCGTTCTGCGTGTATAACCAGAGATCCAGCATTACCATGTCTTCTATGAAGGCATCCCCTACGGAATTAATTATTGAATTTTTTCAGCGTACGTAATGTAGGGATAATCTTTGACTTCCGTTTCACACCAGTATACATCCGGCGTAACGGCTTGCAGCAGTTCATAAAATTCCGTCAATGTCATACTTTGCCGTCACCCTCTCCAGCGTGATATCTGTTATGTATATCCCTTTTTCAATCCCGTTGTGTACTCTGCCAACCTGATACTGCATACCGTCTATAATAACTACATGCTTGTTACACACGCACTTGTCTTGATGAATGCGTACCTTTCGTTCTACCTGGCTTTGTGCCTGTTGTGCGCTGTAATACTCCGATACCTTAAAATTAATGTCACCGTACCAGGCTTTTGAGTAAAATTCCAACATCTCTACAATTTTGCCCTTGCTGTCTTTGCCGGGGTTTTTTCTGTATATTTCAAGAATACCATCATCAAGCATCAGCTTCACCGCCTGCCTGTTTATACTCTCCTGACAGAGCAAGAGAACATTTCAGCATATCGTAGGATTGCTGGAAACGATAGTTTTCCGCGCTGAAACTGGCATGAATCTTCGCATATAGAACAATCGCCCTTGTGATCAAGGGATCTGACTCGTCAATATAAGAAATGCCCGCAAGTCCCAAATCCAGCTTGCAAGCTTCTACAATATCCAAAATTTCACTATCCAAGTCATTAGAGATTATTCGTAACGCTTTCTTTACTTTTTCCAGCATTATTTCACCTGCTCTTTTTCTTGTTTAATGGCTTTGCGGAATCGCTATTTTCATAACTACCCTGTCCCTCATCCTCACAGACAAGCCGAACAAAGTCCTTTACATGCCGGTATTGCTCATCATCAATAATCACAATGCTTCCGGCTCCGACTGTAAGCGTCAATGTATTCAGTGTTTCACATTTTTTCATAGCCCGCCGCCTCCTATTTTGTGACTTTGACGAACGATCCAAGCCTTGTAATATTGCCGCCAACCAGGATTTCACTAAGGTATTCTATGATGTTTTCATCCTTTCTTGTAACATCATCCCTTGTAATCTGGACATGCATCCCCATTGGGAAGTTTAGCCGCATAGCCTTAAAATCACCCATCACAATGTAAGGCTCGCCCGCTGCCGCTGTATCATAAGGCCTTATTTCCTCGCTGAACACAATCGGATAACTGCCAAAATAGTACGACGGACGGCCTTTGTTATCCTCGAAAAGTTTGAAAATGGGCCTGCCCGCCGTGTCCTTCAATGCCATATAGTTATCAAAAAATGTTTCCTGATGCATTACGGCTGTAATGTTCTGCCTATGTGGTTTTTGCAGCCTTCCGACCGCCATATTCGCCGTATTAAAGTTCAAGGTATGATTTCCCAATGTTGCCACAAACCGGCTTTCCGTATTCGTTGTAATGCCGCGTATACCGTATTCGCCGTCTGCCGGGGCAGTCAATACCGCCGCATCCAGTACGCGCAATACAGCATCCGGAAGTTCTGCCCGCAACCAGCTCCAAAAAGCATCTATGGTCAATGCTTCAAATTTCTTTGTAGTCTCCAGTATTTCCGCGACAAATTCCGGCTCCATCGAAACAGATCCCAGCTTGACAGTTTTTCGCTCTTTTTTAACGGGTTTCCCTTGGCTGTCAACCTCTTTATGCCATTTAGGGTTACTCTTTGAATTTACGATAGGGTATGTTGTTAATCCCTTAATCTGATCAATGCTACACAGCGAAACAATACACCCGCCGTCCCGGATCTTATCCTCAATTTCATTTACAAGGACAGTAGGAACAAGAATCCCAGCGCTTTCTTTATTCTGTGTATTCAGGATATCCCGAACCGCCGAATCCTCCTTATCCCGTATATATTTTGCCCAAGCCAATTCATAAGCCCTGGTTTCATAAACATCCGGTTTTTCCATATCCTTCAACCGCTCCTCTACTCTTGGGGTAGATATACTAGACAATAGTCCGAATTGGGTTTCTTCCGCCCGCTTCATATCGTCTCTGGCCTTGATTGCATTGTTGTAGTCGGCCTGCAACCCGTCGCGCTTGCCCGTCTTCGCTTGTAAGTCAGCGATCAGCTCCCCGCGCCGCTCTATCGTTGTGTCCTCCTTCCGCGCCTCAGTTTCGGCTTCGGTAATAGAGGCGGTTAAGGTGTCAATTTCTGTTTTTAGCTCATTTGCCCGTGTTTCGGCTTCTTTCCAGTGTTTAAACATATGCTTTTCCTCCTAAAATTTGGTTTATTTGCCTGATCTGTCTTTCATATATCTGTTTTTGTCTTTCCTGCTGCTCCTGGCTGCGGGCTTCTATGAGCGTATCTTCATATGCCGGGAAAGTGACCGCTGAAACGTCAAAAAGCCGCTCAAAGGCTGTGATTTCCCGTAAGTCCATTTCATTTGCGTTTTCGGTCTCTGTCCATCTGTCTTTATTGATTATTGCAGCAAAACTCATACGGTTAATTAATCCGGATTGTACGAGTTTATATACATCCCTGCCGACTGCCGTATCAATGATATCCGCCGATATTTTAAGCCCGGTATCGTCAACAATAAGTTGCAGGCTTCTGTTCCTTGTTCCCGCAAGTACATTGTCCATAGAGTGATTAAAATTCAAAACGACATCATCCAGCTTCGCGCCGTCTAATGCCGTTCTTAATATCTTCTCTTTAAACCCCCATTTCCCTCTGCCGATCTGCGTTATCCTGTCAAATTTCAGGGCGTACCCTTCAACCGTCATTCCCTCGCTTTCACCCGCCCTCAGTTCGGTATCAAAAAACCTAATGATCTTCTGTTCCATCCCCTGTATCACCGCCTTTCTTTTTTAGTTTGTTTACCTCCTTGGTAAAGTTTTTATTATCAATCAAAACATCGCCTCCCGGCACGGGCGGCATCTTAAACGCCATATGTCGGATCTCGTTTTGCGTAAAAAACATAGTCTTTGTAATAATCCTTGCAATTTAGCCATTTCTAACGTGTATTACTTTAACGCTCCCTTTACTACAGCAATTACTACAGCAATTTACACAACCGTGTTTTTTAGTTTTTCGATTCAAAAAGATTAGATATTTTTTCAATACTATTGCGTTTATGCTCATCCATAGAATGCACATAAACATTCAGTGTTACAGAAGCATCAGAATGGCCTAAAATATCAGCTAAAGTCTTTACGTCCATGCCTTCCTCTAAACATCTGGTCGCAAATGTATGGCGCAAGGCATGTATACCTATGTGCTGCATACCGTTTTCTTTTAGAAGCCTATCTAAAATACGGTTTATAGCCGGGGGCAAGGGTGTTGTACCGATACTGGATATAAATAAGTAACCCTCGTCTTTCCATAAATCCCCATTAGGCAATCGCTGCTTTATTGTCATAGTCTCAACCATTGCGCTCCGATATTCTATAAACTGTTTTATTGGTTCGATTATTCTATCATTAAGAGGGATAGTCCGTTTACTTTTTGGGGTTTTAGGTTCACCGATAACAACTTCGCTTTTGCCTGTGCCCGGTATTCTTACCTCGCGCCGGATTCGCCTTACATGTAATTCTTTTTTGTCAAAGTCAATATCTTCAAGCTTAACCGCTATAAGTTCGGCCATTCTTAAACCTGTATATAGAGCAAGTAAAAATATAAAAGCTAAAGGATTATAGTAATCTTCAATAATATCTTCAAGCTTTTTCTGTTCATCTCTTGTCAATGCCCTAATCTCCGTTTTTGGCCTTGGCGGTAACTTCACCTGTTTAGCGACATTCCTTGTTATAAGCCCGTTTTGCTCGGCTTGTATTAATGCGCTTGTTATAATCATTTTTATGTTATACAGAGAACCTATTGAAAAACCTCCTTCTTTTCCATCTAAGCGGCCTGATTCTTGCTTTTCGTTGAAAAACCTCTGTAACATATCAACTCGTAAATCCTTCAATAAAACTTTAGGAAATGCGGGTATTATGTGATTATAAATTAACTGGTAATAGCTTGAATGTGTTGATTTACGGGTTGTTGGTTTAACAAAAACTTCTAACCATTCCGCCATCCATCCTGCAAAGGTAATTTTACTCTTTTCCATAGACAAGCCGTTATCCGATTCCCTAATAGCCTTTTTTAGCTTATCCCTTACAATCTGCTGCGACTTCCCGTACAAAGTCCGTTTCTTCCCCATGTTATCCGTATACTGCGCCGCCCATAGAGGAAGTTTATTCCCCTCTTTATCCTTACGCTGAAAAATACTCCCTTCGCCATTCGCTCGCCTTTTAGCCATTGGAAACACCGCCTCTGAGTAGAGCTATGTTTTGCTCGGATAGCTTTTTTAGTTCCCAATAAACTTTATAAAGTCTATCTGTTGTATCATGCAGATTGTCTCTTTGCCCCATAACCATGTCACGGATAGTATTAATTACATTTTTGTAATCGGTATATCCGGCTTGCAAGCGGTATGCGTCCGGCTCTACGTCCTCAAAATAGAGTTCACATAAGATATTAAAAATAGATGTTATCTGCTCTAATTGCATTGTTAAGCCTTCCAGCTCTGATAACTGGTCAAACATTGGATATACCTCCTTCAAATTTATACGCTCTGTGCCGCCTTTTGCTTGCAAATCTCGTCCTCAATTTCGCTGGCTTTTTTAACGTACTGGCGAACCTCAAAGATATAATCTTGTACAATATCCATAAAAGTCATAATGCGGTTATATTCACATAGCCATATAGCCGCTTCATCGTTAGCGGTTTTTAAATCCGCTATAGGGCAGTTATTGAAACTATACTCTGCTGCTAAATATCCTAATATCAGTAGTCCTTTTTCAAGCGCTCCTTCTGCTTGGCTCATACAATCACAAGTGTTATCTGGAACATAATCCACATTAAAGCCCCCTTATATTTGATTTTCAAGGTTCAACTAGCGCAAAAATTGACGGTTGATTTTACTGTTTATTACAAAAACATTTATTGCCACATATCATTATTTACAAGGTTCGTATAGTGCGAATCCCCTTCAAGCTTGGAATTATAAAGCATGGTAAGTATATATTGCTTCTTCTTGCTTATGCGGTCTGTAACGCTTTTAAACTGGTCAATAACAAGCTCTATATCGCTGTAGGTGAGTTTTAAAAGCTGTCTTGTTACTAACGCTCTGGGCTTATCCTCGCCCCCAATACGGACGGTCTTGCCTTCTGTCATAACCACATCAAGAATGATTGCTATAAACTCATCTACAAGCTTTATATCATACTTTCTTGATACGGCTAAATCGCTGTAGCTGATATTGTCTTTGATTAAAGCTGTATAGAGTTCAATCTGTTGTGCTATATCGTCTGTCCTGTCCTCGTCCGTCCTGTCCGGTTTTGCAGACGGACTTGACTTGACAGGAGTGTTAATATTAAAACTGTTATTTTTATTATTGTTATTATTAGTGGTACTACCTGCCGTATACGGTTCAGCCGTTTCCCGTAAACAGGGAATCGGTTCCGTATGAGTTTTTACCTGTTTTTCTGCCGTGTCCCTATTTTGGGGAATCGGTAAAGCCTCCATCAATGTATAAATGTTTCGTTTAAACTGCCCGCTTTTATTTTTCTCCTGCTCCGCTTTGATATAGCCAAACTCTTTAAGCAAGTTAAAATGTGTATAATATGTATTTTTGCCTATTCCTAAGTCGGCAATAATCTTTGTCATGCGTGGAAAGGCTGTCTTTCCTGTCCCGGCATAACTGCAAAAGTAGCCGTATATTGCTTTTGCTTGGATAGTAAGTCGTTTGTCCTGCATGACAAGCTTCGGTATCGTGCCATAGCCTTTAGAATTAATTCCCTGTACCTGTAAAATATCGGTTTGCATTAAAAAAACTCCTTTCATTTTTGGGTACTTGAAAGAAGCTCTGCTCTATGCTATAATTGGATTTGCATAGGCGCAATGCTCCTGTGTTACGTGAAACGCTCGTCAATCCGCCAAGATTAAGTTACGGGCGTTTCTTATTTTCTTAATTCTTCGTCGATTTTTTCTTCAAGCCATGCGGTCTTAGTTTTATTTTCGCTCTCTAGCTTTTCTTCAATAGCTTCCGCCTTTTGTTTATCAATTAAAACACTAAAATTTTTTTTATTTTCTCTGCGTTGCTTGAAATAATCGGCTCTACTTTCTGCGCTTATATAATCACTCCTTTACGTTTCGCGCTACATATAGTATAAACTGTTTCGTGCTACATTGTCAATACCCTTTTAAATATTTCTCCAATAAAAAACCGATTATTTTATATTTAGTCGTTTGTCCTGCATGACAAGCTTCGGTATCGTGCCATAGCCTTTAGAATTAATTCCCTGTACCTGTAAAATATCGGTTTGCATTAAAAAAACTCCTTTCATTTTTGGGTACTTGAAAGAAGCTCTGCTCTATGCTATAATTGGATTTGCATAGGCGCAATGCTCCTGTGTGAAGAGAAAACAGTCCTGATACTGTGGTAGGTGGAAGGGCTGTTTTTTATTTTTTTCTTTGAAGTTCTTCGTAAACTTTTGACATTCCTAATCGCATTACGTCTGACTTTGATAAACCTGTCATTTTGCAACAATACTCAAGCATTTCAACTTCTTTGTCCGACAAACGAATTCTATGTTGATTGTTTTTTGGGTCATCTGTCGGTCGCCCTGTCCTCGGCGGCAACGTTCAACCCCCTTTCTTTTGGCTACACAAATATAATAACTTATGTGTAGCCACATGTCAAGCACTTTTTCTAAAGTATTTTTAGCTAGTAAGGAGGGTAAAATTTTGCCCCCCTTTTTGTAATGCTTTGTGATTGCTGTAGTAAATAAGAAAATAGACAAATAAATCTCGGCTCAATAACAAAAAACATAGCTTATCGCCATGTTTTGTCGCTTAAACGTTATTAGCGTACATTATGTTTAAGTTATTCGTTTAAACCAATAGTTTTCTTGCAATATCTTCTGTCGTTCCGATAAATTGATTAACTTGAGGAAGCCAATAAAAAGACGATGTGTTGTCATCACATTTGAAGTATGTATCATCAATATGACATAAATATATTTTTTTATTCAAAGCAACTGCCATTCCAAACTCTGTGTGTGTACCTCTGCCCTGAGGTGTAAGGATAATAACCACATCAGCATCCTTTACTCCATTATACTCTTTCTCCCCTACTATCTCTAGCGTTTTGCAATCAGTCGCTTTCATTGAACCGTGAGTTGTCCAATCATAAGTATGCACCCATCCGGCAGACTTTAGCATTTGTGCTAGATGCCTTACTTGCTCATAATTTTCAAGTTTTGAAGCGATATAAAATTTCATTATCAAAGCCCCCACATACATAATTGATACCTTTATTTTCTAAGTTTAGTATAACATAATCGACACTAAGATACAATAAGTGAATAAATATAAAATTTACTTTTGGCAGTAATCTGAACCAACAAATAAATGTCGACTTTGGTACATACAAATCTTTCTATGCTTGATTTCTAATAAACGAACATGTTATAATTCTATCAGCACAATTGCATGAGGGCGGTTACGGCTTGCGCCTTGAAAGGAGGGTTGAAAAAATCCACCTTGAAAGGGGGCAAGTGCGTATGTCGGATATATTGACACTATTTTTAGTTGTTTTTGACGCAATGAGTTTTGTTGTAGCATTAATAACATTAGTCGTTATTCTTATAAAGTTTCACGACAAAAGAAAATAGTCGCCCCTGTTCGCAATAGGTGAGCGACTATTTCTATCTAGTTATGCAAGCCTAACCGCCTTTAAAGCGGCTGTGCTAAAGAGGGAGTGCTACCAACACTCTCTCTTTTATTGTACCTTCATTATAGCGCAAATATTCTGTTTTATCAAGTATTACTTTGCAATATAGTGACATTGTACTTAAACAAGGCGCAAAAAAGCCATCCGTCAAATTTGACGGTCAGATTAGAGCGGTTTTGTGTTTGGAATTAGACTTTCTTCCTTTTCTGTTTCGTGTCCTCATTCGCCCCCGTATACCGCTTTTAAAATGTCTTTCAAAATCCCTATATCAACCCCTGATGAGGTTTCACAATACAGCTTTAATTCCTTTTTATAACCTTCCAGATCGTCAATATATGCAATTCGATACGCCTTATCCCTGAATAGCACATACATGCGCGGGGCTATCCCTGTGCGCCAATTAAGCGTAAATACAACCTGCTGCATACTTCCCCCCTGTTGAGAAAAATAGTATTCGCTGCCTGATAAGCTTCGGTAATTTGCCCACACAGGGCCGAACAGATCAATATAAGTCTTAATCGGTCTCCCTTTCGAGTCCTTTTCAGTGCTATACCCTATAATACGTACTTTCTTATCCTTTAAATGTGTAAAAGTCTTTTTCCCGCTTGCCATGTCCTCACGCCTTTCTATTACGCCTGTAGAAACTCATTGTAGCGGCTCATTAAAATAACATACGCATCCAGCAAAGAAGCCGTCCCGTCTATGCGCTGTGTGGCGGCCTGATTCTTGACCGGGACAATATTCCCGTTCCGGTCGGTCTGTATGCCCGTATTAGTCAAACACCACTTTAGAATCGGGCTGTTATTGTAGTTAATTTTCTTCGCCTGTAAGTCTGCGCCTAATTGTTGCATTGGTAGGGATAGTGTTTTTGCGCCTTGAATAACACGCTCCATCTTGAAGCCGTGGGACTCCATTTCTTCCGTCCAGTAGCGGGCTGAATAACTATCGTACCCTATCCATAGGGGCGATATGCTGTAATTGTACACCATTTCCAGAAACCATGCTGTAATATCCCCATAATTGATACTGTTCCCGTTGCAGAGCCGTAACAAGCCACGCTCCAGCCATTTATCATATGGTATTCTATCCTGCTGTACGCGCTTCTCAAAGTTTTCTGCCGGCAACCAATACATTTGATGTACAAAACGCTTTTCCGTTTCCTTGTCCAGCATAAGCAGAGTAGCGCATGTTAAGTCTGTGGTAATGGACAAATCCGCGCCGCCGATTGCATAACAACCCTTGAAGTCCTCAATACTAAACGTTTCTTCGTTGTTGATATCATCAAATGTCAACCATGCCGAATGAATTGTATTCCTGATATTAAAGTCCTTGGTTAATAAGCCATTAAGGTCTTTTGGGCTGTTCTTGGCCTTCTCAACTTTTAATTCAAGGTCATATTGTTTCTTAACCGTTCCCAACCCCGGATTCGCCTTGGCCCATGCTGTAGGCTGCCGCCATTCTTCCCGGTCGTCCAGCTCGTAAAGGATCGCTAAAAAGGTATCGTCCTGAAACTTCCCATCAACGACATTGCAAGCGTAAGAATACATATCATCAAAGATACATTCCCGGATCGTTCCCGCTGTCGTGATCATAATAAAAAGCGGCTGCCGTCTTGCGCTCTGGCTCTGCTTCATAACCTCGTATAAGTTACGGTCTTTAATTCCGTGAAGCTCGTCAACGATAATCAAATGCGCGTTCAGTCCGTCGAGTGTGTCACTGTTCTTGCCCAATGCTTGAAACTTACTCATTGTCAAGGGGAAATAAAGGTCGGTCTTACGTTTCCGAATATGCCTTGACAAGTCCGGGCTTTGCTGTACCATGTTATGAGCTTCGTCAAATACAATCTTTGCCTGATCTTTCTTTGTGGCTATACTGTAACATTCGCTCCCGCTCTCGCCGTCTGCCATAAGCATATAAAGGGCGATACCGCTTAACAGGGTAGACTTGCCGTTCTTGCGCCCGCAAAAGAACATTGTTTCTCTGTACCGCCTGTAGCCCGTTTCTTTGTCCACAAATCCAAACAGAGCGGAAATATACGCCTTCTGGAATAGCTCCAGCGTTACGGGCCGTCCCGCCCATTCGCCCTTACTATGCCGGGTAAAAGTTTCAATGAATTTTATTGGCGCGTTTGCCTTGTTTTCATCGAATATATACCGCCCGCTTGTATCGTTCATATCCTGTATCAGCCGCTCATACTGCCGCCGTACCCGTTTCGATACGACGGCTTGCCCTGCTTCTATCTGTCGCCAATACTCAATTATGCAGTTCATTTTTATAACCTTCTTTTATAAAGTTCAGTAATGGGTCATTTTCAAAGTTTTCTACTGGCTTTGGCAAGATAGAGACTAATTGTTTGCAAATAATGCCGTATCGTTGAATTGTGTCATTGTACGATTTAATCGTCGGCGCGATAGTGGCGTTGCCCTCATCAATCTGTTTTTCTATGATTGATAAAAGTTTGTTCAGATATATCAGCCTGTCAAACAAGCCGTTAGCAACTACCTTTCTATCTTCTGGCACATTCTGCATAAATGCCTTAACTTCCTCAATGTTTAATGATTTTTCCATAAAAGCAACATTCCTCTCATTATTTTTAGCTTCAACTTTTTAATACCATGGAGGGGCTTTCTATTCCCCCTCACCGTTCCCCCCGTGGTCATAAAAGATTTTACACATGGGGGGGTATCAAGCCGGATCAAGTGGATTACGTTTCACCAGCCTTATAAAGTTTCCTTCTTCATCGAATCCAAATTCTTTTTTTTCTTCGGCTTGCGTCTTTTTATTTCTATGTATGTCAAAGTGACAGTCAGTGCAGAGGCTTGTTAGGTTATCAGTGTTTAAAGCTACTTCTAAGTCGCTTATGTTTTCCGGCGTTAACCATATCTTATGATGTACTTCCTCGGCTGGCTTTCCACACTGCTGGCAGATATATAAATCCCTGCTTAACGCTATTCTCCGTACCTTTTGCCATTCCTTACTACGATAGAACTTCTTTGAAAACTTGCCTGTCATAACTGATCGGTCAACATTATTCATAGCTGCGCCCGCTGTTGGGTCATATGCCCCGGACTTATTGTAATAAAGCTCTTTATCCATCAACACAACCCCTTGCAACTGTCATAGATAAAGCTGTAAGTAAGTTGTCAATCGTGCGCTGTAACTTGACTGTATCAGTCCCATCCGCGTTATACCATAGCTGTAGAAGGAATCCGGCTGTCGTTACAGCCAACGGGGAATAAGTTTCCCCGTTTGGCTTATAACCAGTAGTTACATCCAGATAGTCCGGTATAGCTTCCAATAACGGAATAATAATATTGTCGTTGTCTGCCCCGTCCAGCCTGAGTATATCCCGCGCCCGCTCTATTGGTATGATCATGGTTTTAACACAACCTTAACAAACGCGTCGCCTATGATCGGCTTACCGTCCGCAATAGCCATAGCCCTGTAGTCAATCAAGCCCTTTCTAAAACTGCTATCCCTGCTGGCTTCAAGTAAAATGTCCTGTGGATAGTTCATACCATAATATTGGAAGTTCCCCAAAAGGATTGTGTTATCTGGAAGGAAGTCATCAATAACAATCGGCTTGCCTAATATCCTGTCGGCGTTGCCGTCCTTTGCCTCGTTGAACATTGGTTTTCCTGTTGTGTCCACAATCCCCATAACGCCATTGTACAGAGTTGTATTATTCATGGCCCATGTTGCGCCCATGCTGTAGCCGCGTTTGAGTAATGCTGCCGCCTTAGTGAAGGTGGTATATTCTTTATTAGCGGCTGCTTTCTGTTTGTTGCGCCCCATGTGATCGCCCCGGTTGCAAGTAGGCCCAATGGCTGTCCCGTGCCTGTTCCGTCAATAGCGGCTTTCTGCAAGGCTGTAATTATTACCCGGCCTAGTTCTTCTTGTAAGTATGTTTCATAAGCCGCAATGCTCATGCTCCGGGCGGCTGCGGATATGCTGAATACTTTCATCAACTCATATGCGTTAAACATAATGTTAGTAGGCTTCTTGTTATCCGGCGTTACTTCCTCGCCCTCAACATGCCATTGCGCCGCGTCCTCCGGTGTTGCTACTGGTACGGCTAAATTTGCGGGAATATTAAAGCGTCTTACAAGAGACAGTACGCCGCCCATGTCTGCGGCCTTCTTGTAAATCTCGTTTAACATCTGTGTCGGGATCACCGCCGCCGCTTCTGTTGTGTTAATAAAAGCCGCTCTTTTCTCCATTGCCATAATTGTGTTGGCTCTGGTAAAGGCGGCCGCTTCTTCTGTATTTAATTGTTGGTTCAGCATTGTCTTACAAAATGCGCTACGATATTCCCTGCTTGAAAATACGTCCCCGGTTACGGTGTTGGTATTCTGGAAACTCATACCCGTAATTGGGTTCCATGCATTACGCTTTTCCTTGCCGCTCTGATCGGCGGCGGTTTCTTTTTCTTGGGTATTGGCTTTAGCTTCCTTCATACCATCCAACTCAACATTCAGAGAATCAATATCAGCGTTTGGATCGTCCTGTATTTCCATTTTGATAGCGGCGGCTCTTTGTTCAATATCGGAAATAGTAGCCGTTCTGTAATGGTTAAAAGCTTCCTGTACTGTATTAAATTTCATAATTAATTCCTCCTAGAATTTTAATAATATTTCATTGCACTTGATCATTGCGGCGGCTCGTTCGCCGTCGTTAATTTCCTGTACCATTGACCGGGCTTCAACACTTGTCTGAGGATAGGCCGGGAAGGGGACAACTGAAATTTCATACACCTTTTCAATTTTCAATATTTCTCTTGTTCTTGTCTCCCTGTTCCAGCGGTCGCCGCCTTTGGGTATTTTAAATGAGAAACTCATACCGGAAAGATCGCCGCGCCTTACTGCCGTATGTACTGCTCGCGCGTCCTCTGTGTCCGGCAACGCTGCAACCATTTCAAGCCCTGCCGCGCTTCGATTAAGTTGCATTGTTTTGGGTGTTCTGGCTAGTGGTACTTTGTTCAAATCGTGATTGTATAATAGTCTTGCGTCTGAAACGTCCGCGCCGTCCAATGCGCCACTTCGTATAATCTCGGTGTAGCTCCCTGCCGGGCTGTTGATAATGGTCGGTTTATCGTAAACAATCGGTAAGCCTTGTATAATAAGGCTGTCCGCTCCTGCCGGGGCTTCTGCTCTTATTTCACATGTGCGTATCTCTTTCATTCCGTATTCCCTCCTAGCTGGTATTTATCTGCTTTATCGGCGTTAACATAATTAAGACTGACAATGCGTTTGTCACCATCTGACAACCCGGGCACATTCAAAATCTCTAACGCTTGATTGACGGTTAATAAGCCCAATGGCATAACCTCCTTGATCAACGTAGCCTTTGTTGCTGTGCTGGCGAATTGAAGGCGGTTCGCTTCAAATAAAACGCTATTGCCGAATGCCTGTTCTCTCTGCGTGAATACCTTGTCGGTAAACTCTAATGATAATTGTATGGCTATCGGCTCTATCACGCTTTCATAAAAAGCCGCCCACTCCTGCTCGTTGTAAGAGCTATTGACAATCTTTTCAGTAATGCCCAAATAGTTATAAATCTTCCCTTTTGTTTCCTGCTGCTGTTTTTCATCTACTGCATGTGGTTCAGTCTTTAACGGAACATATTCAATCTTTTGGTCAAGGGCCGCAATGCCGCCGTTGTTGTCCATCTGCATATACTCTTTTATAAAGCGTTCCTTTTCTTCCATCAACTTCTCCGGCGAAAGTAGTTGACTATACTTCAAAAGGCCCCGGATATTTACGCCGTTTTTGATTGCCGATATAATGCCCTCATTCTGCGTATGTGCCAACTCTAACGCCGGAATTAAAGCGGTGTTTGGGTCTCCGAATAAATCATTGTCGTTATAGTTCCGGCGCAAGTGTACAATATCGGAATAAGGAAAGGTGTACTCCTTACCGTTGTTAAATAAAAACCTGCAATACAGAGTTTCCGATAGATCAGTTCCCCACTCCACATGAGAAGCCTTTAGGGGAAATATAGCGGTCAAGTTGCCCCGTTCGTCCTTATGAAGCAATGCAAAGGCGTTATTGTATAAATAGTAATGCGTGACCATCCTGTAAAGCATGTCAAACGCGCTGCTGTAGGGGTTCGGCCTCGTCTGCAATAGCCTGTCAAGTGTGTTGTTCCCGCTGATCCGGCCCTGAGCCGTTTTAATGATATGCGTTCCTTTGAGCTTTGCGGCGTTCCGGGCGATAGCGTCCACCGCGCCCCGGTATATGTCATTGGCGTATGCGTTGCCGCTCCACGGCGTTAAAGTAGTTCCCCCGGACAAGATTTCGGTGCGCTGTACTGTTTGCGGCGGCTTGGGTCTAAATAATTTCTGAAAAATATTGATGTTTTTCACCTTCTTTTAGCATGATAGTTAATAAACGTTGATTTAAAGCCATTTCTAGGCCATTCATGATAGTGCATGATAGTAGCATGATAGTTGAAAAATGCCCACAAACCTTTAGATCAAGGCATTTCTTATATATCATGATAGTCATGATAGTAAAATTAGTAACTTTCCTTAAAAGAAGCGTTTTCAAAAAAATACAAAAAAAACTATCATGACTATCATGATAGGCTGTAAGTCTGATGAATACTGGATTGTGGGCTATCATGATACTATCATGCATCATGATAATCATGATAGGCTGTAAGTCTGATGAATACTGGATTGTGGGCTATCATGATACTATCATGCATCATGATAATCATGATAGTTACAGGCTGAAATTTGTAACATAAAAGGGCTTTACCCGCAAAAGTCCTTTATGTTGCAAAAGGAAAATCTTTTTTAAGCATGTAATTATAAACTACATATCCTAATTTCCAATGACGTTTATACATACCTTTTTTGTTTATTTCTTCAATAAAGTTTGACTTGTTTTTTGCCCCATAGCCAAAATCCTCACACCAGCGACTATATTCAGCATATACTTGTTGTATTTTTATATAATTGTCCCCACAAGCCTCCAGACAGTCATTAATAAACAAACCGATTGTGTCGCTGTTCTCTCTGTACTCATTGGTCGCATTGGTAACGGCTTCCGGCTGCTCCAGTCCTTCCACTTCCAGTAGCTTCAAACCCTCGAAAAACCAGTTAAAAATACCGCTGATATTCTCCGGTTGCCTGAAAAATTCTTTTAGTCCCTTGTCTTGTTCGTTTTCCTCAAAGTGCCGTTCAAAGGGAATGAGTTTTACTCGGCCACTGCTGAAAATACTATCGTCTGCTACTTTTGGTAAATGATTAGTATTAATAAATAATTTAAACTCCGGCTTAAATTCAAATGTTTTGATGTAAGTATCTGGCGGTCAAGGTGTCCCCGCCTGTCATTTGCTTTACCAATGCGGCGTTAAGGCGTAATCCTTTGTCCGGCTCGCTCATGTTGACAAACCGCGCGCCTTTTAACCTCGCTATATCTTCACTGGCGTTACTGCCGTTGGCGTTCTGTTTTTGCGCTATGCTCTCCGGCTGTGCTGTACGTCCATAATCACCCAAAAGATACAGAGCTGTTTCCATGCTCGTCCCCTTGCCGTTACGGGTAGTAGCTCCATAAAGGATAAAAAAACATTCTCTTGATGTGTCCCCGGTCAATGCATAGCCTAAAGCCTTTTGCAGAAATTTCGCTGTTTCTGTGTCGCCTTTCATAATTTCATTTACAAATGTTTTCCAACGTTCACACCTTGCATTTTTATCAAAGACAACGTTTGATATTTTACTCAATAGATCGCTGGCCCTATGCGGGCGCATTTTATAGTTTCTCAAATCCAGCGTACAATTTAAGCAGTTAAATATATAAGGGTCTTTGTCAAAGTCCGTTATATTTACAGGATAGACGCTCCGGGCTTCTTCTATCATTGTTTTTCTGCCTTTGTTTGATGTAACCTTTCCCACAAACTTTAGAAACTCAGTACGCTGTGTCATGTCCTTAATCTCAAAGGCGCATTTCAATAAGAAGTCCGCAAGGTCTTTCCCTTGTTGCGCTACTTTTAAACCGTCAATATCCTGCCGCCATACCTTACCATTGTAATAGTACCAGCTTTTAGCTTCAGGAACGTAACGACTTACATTTTTGAATGTATCAGCGAACAAATACCCCATTCCAATATCATCAAAACTATAGCGGCCCGGATTGTCAAGAGGATTCACAAAGTTTGATTCCTTCTTTGGCGGTTCTTTCTCTGGCTTCTTAATATGATGTACTTTACCCGGTGAAACTGCTCCCCGTTTTTCTATAAACATAGTATGACTTTCCTGCGCTGTAGACTTCAAGTCTTTAACTGCTCGGTTGGCTGTCCTTGTGATATAATCGGCCCGGTTACATTTCTTCTTGTGGCTGTCGTCCTTTTGGGTATAGTGAGGACTGCTTAAAAATGCGCTTTCCATTAGGCTACTATTACCATTACACCAATAGGCTAATTTATTAAACAGAGCTTGATCGTCCGCGCTCTCGTTGCCGTTGGGCCTGTCACCGTTCCATAAGTCAATAAACTTTTGGTCTTTTTGCAAACCAGTATTCAAATAGTCGTTATCCGTCTGGAAGTCTGACACATTGACGTTTTGCGCCGCTTTGGGCCTTTGCGGTTCGTCCGGCTCTGGCTTCAAGTATTTATCATAAACGGCCTGTAACTCGTCTGTGCGGCTCTCTATGGGTTTTAATTCGCCGTATACATTGCCTGTCACAGTAAAGTAACGTTCTTTACAATATATTTCGATAATGGTTGAAGCGGATAATTTAACTTTGTGCTTTTCCAGTTCCACTCCATCCGCTTTTACAAAGATATGTATTCCGTCACCGCTTGGACTTATTTCTGTATAGGAATTGAGGCAATCTACAATTTCCTGTCCTTCCGGCGTTAGCTGCCCATTATTGAGTACATGGTCTAAATCAATGCCATAAATACCATTATTATTAAATTCAAACCCTACGCCCTGCGCCTGCCCCGCTTTTACTCTGTTGCTGGCTTCAAAAAAGTTGCTCCATGTAGAAGGATCGCCCGCTTTTGCTGGCTTCATGCTTGTGGGCTTGAACGGCTTTTTTAAATTCTCCTTTTCCACACCCCATACTACCCATTGATTTAACCGTGTAAGTTCCTGCGGAATATTAGCCGGAACATAGTTCATTCCTGTTCCACCTCCCATTTATGATATTCGACTGTAAAAGTTAAAACTATTTCCCTGTTTGCTCGTTAATCCACTGGTCTAGTATTTCCCTGTTTATAAATACCCTGCCTCGCCCAAAACCTATCCGAACCATTGCCGGGAAGTCGCTTTTATTAATAAGACTATTTAATGTTTTGACGCAAATACCGATATAAAAAGCAGCTTCGTTTTTCGTCAATAATTTTTTCTTTTTTAGATCTTCCATATCGAACATATATTCTTTTCTCCTTTCTTTCTTATTAAAATTTTCATATAAATATAACCCAAAACGCCGGAAATTCAACGTTTTGGGTTATATAGTTTTAACTACAGCAATTCATATTTATTACAGCTTTACTACAGCAATTGTACAGCAACCAGCCTGTTATTTTCTTTCTTTTTTAGTTTTTTCTTTACCGCTTCAAGTTGGTTGAATGGCTTAAATACGCCGCTTGTTGCTTTGTGTTGCGTATTTATTCTTGTTAGTATGTTTTCTTGCGTAAAAAACATCGCTCCAAGGTATAAGTTAGACAGTAACTCCTTCGTGGCCATATATTCAAAAGGGTTTTTAAAATACTCTATAATCTGGCCTTGTGTCCGCGCGGTCTGCGTGAGGAATTTATAGTTTAGGTCTTCTAAAAACCGCTCTATGATAGGCATTACCGTTTTATTGAAAAAGACTTCCATCTGCGCCTCTGTCGCCGTCCCGTCGATTACGGCCTGGTTGATCCCTTTGAAGTTATACAGGTACTTCATAAGGTTGTTTGTCTCATCTGTATTCATTGTCCGGAATGTCCTGGTTAGGGAAGTCCATTTTTCACCCGCGTCCAGAACGAGAACGCCGCCCTTTGTGGCCTTGATCCGGTCTATGATTTCCTGCTGCTTAGATGTTTTGGCTTCTTTTTTTGCGAATGCGCTGTTAAAATTACCGCCGGCAATGCCGCCGCCGACTTCAATAATCCCGCTGACTTTTCCGGCGTTCTTCAACTCGTTCAGTAAAACCCGTAAGTTTTCGTCGAATAGCTTTACAAAGTTTGTCAGATCAACATTATCGTTTTTGTCTCCATAAAACACATCGTTTGGGTTTAGGCGTACATGAATTACATCGCTATAATCCAAAAGCAGTATCTTTCCGGTTTTCTTCTCTTTGAGTTTTAAAAACAGCATACCTCCAACGTCATACCCTTGCCCGAACAGGTAATCAGCGCAATTTATAGGTTCCAGGGCTTTTATGATATTCCTGTCCCCATCTGCCCGGATAATCTTGACAAGCGCATTCCGGTAGGCGTGGAGTTGATACGCTACTGTATATAACAGTTCGCTTTTTGTTTGGAACAGGTTCGGCCTTAACGCCAACACACTGTAATTCGGATGATCTGTGAGGGTTTTATAAACATGTTCCTGGCTCCCGTCTTCTTTAATTATGTATGTGTCTTTGGACAGAATCAGATCAATCTTGGAAAACTCGGAAGCAATTGTGTCATAGATATTTTCAAGGATGGGTGTCCCGCTGCCCTGTAACGAAAACTTACTAGCCCATGTATCAAAGTCAACGGGGATTCCTGCCTTATCAACCACTGTGATCCCGCGCTTTTCAATATTGAAGCCGTATTTTGTAAACGGTATTGGTATTCTCATGGCTGTTGATCACCTCCTCGAATAGTCAATATTTAACTCATCATCAACAATCGTGTCCTTTTCTCCCTTACCAAAACGCCCGTGCCGGATATTATGACATTCATGGTGTAGCGTTTCCAGTAAATCAGGGTTCAGGCTAATTGCGGGATCTGTGTAGTTCTGTTCTGTCAGCTCAATTTTATGGTGAACTTCTGGGCTGTCTATAATTACTTCTCTACAGTATTGACAAACATACTTATCCCGTTCAATTACAAAAGCTCTGGTCAATTGCCACGGCTTTGAATGGAGGAACTTTTTGCGCCAAGGCTCTATGGATTTCCTCATATCTATTAACTAGCAGGAGGCGGCGTTGGCGGCCCGGAATAAAGCTTTGGGGCATTGGAACAATCATAACTTTGCCTATACCTGTTTTCAATTTTAAGCACTGATTTATAAATTTTTGAAGCCTTTAACCTGTTTGGCTCTATATACGCCCAGTTCATTAGATAACAGGCTGTTGAACTATAAAAAAGCATTTAACCGCCTCCGATCATTGATTTTCTTTTTCGCTCCAATACTGTAATAGCAGTTGCTTGTTCTGCGCTCCGGTTTTACCGTTATTAATAAAAACGTTGTAGGCCGACCGTGCCGCTAAATGAGCAATTACGCCGTCCTTCCTTGCCCGTTGAGAATTAACCAGGACAATAGAATCTCCCTTTTCCTTTGTCTGAGCGTTGGCAAAGTGCAGCTCCGTCAATTTATTATTGCAGTAGACCAGCTCCCGCGCCCGAATATCCTTTGTGGCTTCAAGAATCGGATTTGATATAGCAGACCGCTCCATTTGAAATTTGACGGCAGGCGGAAGCTCGTCGAGACTCTGAATATTGGCATTTACAAAACTTTCAATATCTGTCGCTTTGTTGGGGTCAAGCCCGAACTTACAGAGCGTAAAGCCGTAAATCTTTTCGATATAGGCAATAAAACGCAAAATAAACTTTTGGGTTACGCCCGTACAATCGCAATAAGCGTCTTCGCCGTAAAGGTCTATAAGTTGCTGCACCAGAGCATCATTAATGATTATAACATCCCCTCTATCGGCGTACAGTTGATAGCCGTATTTGTGGTTTTTTTCGTCATAAATGATGTTTGTGTCGTACTTGGATTTTGCTTTGACCATATCCAGCCTTTCAATCAGCACTTCGCCGTTCACCTTATTTTGGCGTTCCCAATACTGAGGCAGAAAATAAAAATCTTTGTAATACTCCTGTTCTGTATACGGGTCTTTTGTCATCATTGTAAGGCAAGTCAAGTCGTTTTCCGGGTTCCGTGTGTACGCCATATCCAGCCCCATAAAAACGGGCGCGGATTGGAATATAGTTTCATCAAACGGCTTTGCCCGGCATTCCCGTTCGCTGAAATAGCATGTAACCGGGTTTTGAGGGATGTTGAAATTCTTTGTTAGGTTAATTGAACGCTTCTGCGGATCGTCAATCATTTCCTTAATTTTGTTTTTTAACAACGTCGTACTCACTGCCCGCCCCATGCCGGGATTCGACTTGATGAGAACGGACATATCGTCGTTTTCATATGCCCGGAATATTTCATCTTCGCTGTCCTGTTTATAAATGCAGCAAAAAAACCGGAAGTTTTCAATCTCCCGGTTTAATACTTTTTCCGCGTATTCGATCCGCCCGTCCAGATAGCCGCCCCGAACCGTTCCCATTGTTGTAGTCTCAAACACAAAACTATCGTCACGTTTAACTGATTTTCTCAGGTTGTCGGCGTATTGTGAGGTTTTCATCTCATGGGTCTCGTCCACTATAATGTTTGTTGGAATAATGCCTTCATAGTTTTTTCCGTCGCTGGACATAGCCAAAAGCTTACTGTTATTTTTTTCAACTTCAATCAAGTGGGCAGACGGTACAAGTCTGGCATGTTTTTTCAAGACTTTGTTTTTCCGGATCATCTCATGCGTAGCCTCGTAACACAATAGAGATTGCTGCTGCGCGTTTGATCCGATGTATATATTTGCCGCCGGGTAGTCCTTTGAGTATAACAGGTATGCATTCAAACACCCCATAAACGTTGTTTTACTGTTCCCGCTGGCAATTACCATCATAATATCATTGACCACGCGCAAATATTTCCTTTGCGTTCCGGCCACATTCCCAGCATCGTCAAACACATCCTCGTCAAAATACCCCCAGAAACAGAATACGGAGTGGATTAGCCATTTTTGCCAAGCCATCAGCCGAATCCGCTCTCCGGCGTGTTCGCCCTGAGGTAAGATACAGAACTTTTCTATCCACTGTACAACGGTTTCCCCTTTTTCGCGGATGTAGTCGAACCGTTTTAACATATCCTTTTGAATGGACACCATTGATTTTATCTCAGCAGAAAATTTGTTCGGATTCTTCTCGACCAGGCTGTGATACTCTAAAAAAGGATCATCCAAAAGGATCATCCCCTTCGTCTTCGCTTGCAAAGTCAAGTTCGTTTTCGATCTCGCCAATCAGCTTAGACAACGCAATATTGAGCTTGATATACTTTTCCAGGTTGACTATTGAGGGAATCGCCGCCGCCGTGCCGTTGTTTGTCCGCATGGTTGTTTTACCGTTTTCCCCTGCATATATTTTTGTCTCCTCCTGAAAAACTGTAATAAGATCACGATTATAGTCATATTCTTGTTTCGCGTTTTTTAGACGTTCTTTCAGCGTTGATTTTTCAATGGTTTCTAGGCTGGAACTTCCTGTGCTGCCGCCCGAACTTCTGGAACGTTCTTTTCCTGCGTTATCAATCTTTTCAGCGTCCTCCCGCTTTTCCTGGTTGCTTTCAGCCGTCACGGTAAGTTCCTTGATCAAAAGTTCCCATTCTTTGACAGAGTATTCCGCTCCAGACTTTTTTTCTATGCCAAGGCGGTCAAGGGCGCGATAGATCCGGGGCCTTGATACTTTTAAATCCCGGCTTAAATTGCTTATTGTTCTACGTCCCATTTTGATCCCTCCTATCATGGCTTTGTAACGGCTTGTAACGGGGTCTGTACAGCTAGTTGTAACGTCCGGTTTTATTTTGCAACTCTCCGCTGGATATTGCCCCTCACCGTTCCCCCTGTGGCTTCAAATTTACACATGAGGGTGGGGGGGATCATTGCGAACACAGCCCAGCACATCATGATGCAGGGCATAGCCGCCGTCTGCTTGTAGATAATTTATTTTTTACTACAGCCCTGCTCCTGCTCTTCATGCCCCGTGCAGCATATGCATGTATATATAGGGCGGCATTTATTGGAGAAAGCAAGAGGGCGAATAGCCCTCTTTGATTTTGCTTCCCCATACTTCCACAATAACATTGTATCATGCTATAGTCAATTTGTATGTGGCATAATTGTGGCATGTTTTTGTTTTGGATTCCTACTTGATACCCTTCTTACATGGTCATATGTATATCCTATTGTACCAGCAATCTCATATAGCTTTTTGCCTTCCACATCCCGCATAAAAATAACTCTAGCGTCAATCCCCTCAACCTTACCCAACTGCTCCTCCGCCTTGGATAAGCTCTTTTCAATTTCCTGAATAACATCATCAAGGGTATTAGACGATTCAAGGATATTTCTGAACCGGTCAATCTCTGAATCAAACCCAATCTTGCTATATGAAAACTGCTGCATCACATCTATTGCCGTGTCACAGGCTTGCCTTGCTTCTCTCAAAGTTTGCAGACAACCTAATATTTCACGATAAAAAGCAATTATATTTCTGTATAGCTCCAAAATCATATGTCCGCGTCCTCCTTGTATGTCATTTTACCCACCTAGCAAGTCCGTACAGCGTTTTATTTTATCTTGATGGTAGTTTTTACGTCCAATGCATTTCAATGCGTGTACAGACTTTCTGGGCTATCAAAAACATATCCCCCATATTTCCAATAATCATTTCATGCCGTAATGTTGTATGCAGCCCAGGCAGAGCCATTGGGAATCACTCTTTTTCGATCCTAAACAGTCTAACAAAACTTTCGGCTATAACTCCAACTAACAAGAACGTTCCAGCCCAGTGCCAAAAGTCTTGGAAAATAAATTCCAGAATTTCAATTATCATTTTGCCTCCCCCTCAACTTGAAAATCATGTAAACCGTGTAGTAGGTAACGCTTTGCTTATCCTCTATCTTTGTTTGGCCTAGCTGCCAAATACTGCCGTTCAATCTCCGCAATAACCGCCACCACCAAATCAACCTCAAACGGATCTGTAAACAATCCTAAACCGCTTACCATAAGCGCCCAATCATCTCTTGTTGTAGCTCCGGCATACTTTTTATGGAACTGGTGCGCTCGTTTCCATATCTCGTAATATCTCCCGCCTTTTTCAAAATCGCCCGGCATTAAATCACCCCTCACTTTTTATGCTGCCCTTTATAGTTGCTTCTGCAAGAACGGAACCACATTGTCCGGGATATCCACCGCTTTGAAAATATCCTGCTCCAATCGGTTAAAATCTTCCCATCCATACACCTTGTTTTCATATTCTGTATTTTTAAGCCTTTTACAAGACTTCTCAAAATATAGCGGGATAAATACATCCTGAACTCCGTTATTGCGGTCTTTGCATATTTCCATAACATTGTCGCATTGGTATAAATCATTATCGGATTTCCATTTGAACATTTGCTGTGACAGCCTTATAAAGTCTTTATTTACCCGGTGTAATATAAAAGCATTATCAACCCTGTTTACTATATCGTTACTGCCTGATACATCATCCAGCCGCAAAAATCCGTCACTTTTTCTTGGATGAGCAACAAACACAATGTGTATATTGGCCTTCTTTGCGAATGTTTCAAGCATTTCAACAAATATGCTCTGCTGCTGGAAGCGGTCTTTATCCAGCATTGTTACATTCAGGGACATGAGGTTGTCTAAGATAATCAAATCAACTTTATGCTCAACGACGCATTTATTCAGCCGCTCTATAAGCTCTGTGAAGTTATTGCCGTAATCGTTGTTATAAATATAGACCTTCTCATCAAGCCACTTTGATATGGTTTCTTCAACAAGGGGATTGACTTGGAAGAAATTTTCGTATTGCGTTTCAAGCACATTGTTTCGTCCGGCCCCTTGTAGTATCAACCAGTTATAAGTGTTCTTTTCAATAAGCTCCCCGCTGAATATAGCCACTTTGTAACCTTGTTCCGCGGCTTCAAGCGTAAACTGAGATATCAGGCTGGACTTCCCACTGCCCCGCAACCCGCTCATACAAGTAACAAACCCTTTTTTTAAGCCTCTCATTTTTCTGTCAATCATTGATATGCCCGTTTTTATAAACTCCTCCGGCGGCGTTTTCATTAGCCTTATTTGTTCTGTTGTGTAAAACACAGGCTTGCCGTTCAGATTCCTTTTTTCTTCTACCTTCACCGCTTTATATTCTGGATTCTGATAGTTCGGGGAAGGCTTACTTTCAACAAACTTTTTGTCGTAGGCTCCCGGCTCAAATTTCAACCGGACATCCCGCCATGAATAGCTTTGGCATGAGTTATGAAAACAGTGGTATGCAAGCGCGCCGTTATCCATCTCAAATATTGCCGCATCCGGCGCTTTATGCCCGCTGTCAAACAGGCATTCGTCCAAGATGTATTTTTTACCACCGTTCCAGTCTCCAGTCCTTGAAACCCTGATATTGTGCTTTGAAATAAACCCGTCGAGGTCAAACCGTTCTGAGCCATAGTTATTCTTGTATGACGGCTTTTCCGGCACAGGCAATATCGCCGCTAAATTCTCTAATAGTTTCCTGTCGTTCTGCCGGATCGGATCAGGGGCTTTCAGGATCCGGCTCATTCTGTGGGGATGCTCTGGGGTATTGCTACCCTTTTGCGCCATTGTGCCGTATATCTTGCATGGCCTTGCTGGATTGTAGGTTGTTGTATCAACGCTTACAAGCGCATCGGAGAACAACATATCCAGCGCTTTCAGGCAATCAGAAACAAGTTTGGCGTTTTCTTTTGTGTTTTTAAGCCCAATCGCGTACAAGAGATGAATACCGTTGCCACTGAGGGCAAGTACCGGGTCATTCCAGCCCTTAGACCGCATATACTGGTAAACCCTCCTGGCTGTGGCCTTTGCCGCATCTAGCTGTATGTTGGAGGAGGAAGTTCCTGACGGGCGTTTGGGGTCAATATCCACCATCAGCCACTCATACCCGGTAATATCCGAATCGCTGGTTGTCGGCTTGCCGTTCTCAACAAATCTGTCCCTCTGGCTTCTGGAATAGCAGTCCGGGTTAATCTCGTTGAGGATAAAATAAAAGTTTGCGTTGGCTTTCGGCCTGGCCTTTTTGAACGCTGTGATAAATGCATCCACATCAGTGAAGTACCCGGTCATGTTCCACTGTGCGGCAATGGCACGGATTTCAAACAGTTCAGTGTCTGGCTTTAAAATCTGAATTGCCTTTCGTAACTCCAGCTCGTCATATATCATTGCATAATCCTCCCATTCCTGGATACTGGCTCTGGTTCTGCCTCTGCCGGCTGTTCTCCGTTCAAGTAGTTGTCGATGATGTTATTAAAAAAGTTATCGCGCTTATGGTAAAACTGCGGATTCTGGTCAGACAGATATCTGTCAGCCGCTTTTTTGATCCCGTCAAACCCAATCGTCATAAGCTGTTTTCTTCTTGCGGGCTTCACATTCTTTTTAACATCATTCCTGTGGCTGGGCAGGAGAACCCAAACAGAATTAAAAAATTCATCAACCGTCAGGGCGGAAGCTTCGACAGTATCTTTTTCTTTTTTATTATCATTATTATCATTATTGTTTGTGTTCGCTTGTTGTTCTTTTGTTGTTCGCTTGTTGTTCTTTTGTTGTTCATCTGTTGTTCTTTTGTTGTTCATTATCTGTTCTATGTCTTGGTATTTCTCCCAATTTACAATACTTATAATACTAAATTTGTTGTTCGAATCGACGTGTATCATGCCTAATTTTTCTAACGATTTTAAACAGCGATATGTAAGACTGTCATGAAACTGTAACATTTGGCTCGCCGCCTTCCGTCCGAACACAAACTGGCCTTTTTTAAGATCAATTTCCTGTAACCCAACCATCTGTTTATGATCCGTATGGGTTGCTTTGCAAAGACAATAAATCCAAAATTTTAATAAATTTGGATTGTCAAAAATTGCACTATCTATAATCTGTCTATGTAAGAGAATGAACCCGTTCGCCACATCAGCCCCTGCCTTTCAGCCTATCCGCTTCTGAATTTTTCATTAATTCCGGCTTTCCAGCATTTAAAGACAGATACTTATACCTTACGTGCCTGCATGAACGTGAGCAATATATTTTAGCCTTACCTCTTTTGCCGTTCTGCTCTATGGGCTTTTCACACACAATACAGCGGTCATATAAACGCCGGTCAATCTTCAGGCACTGTTTTGTAAGGGCTTTGTATGCGCTGTCCCGGCAGTTTCTGGAACAGTACAGCACGAACATATCATCGTTAAACGGCTTACCGCACAGGCGGCAAATTTTTGCACTCTTCACTTTATTTGCATAGGTTTTTTCCTTTAGCTCTGCAATTTTCAAAAGAACATTTGTTACAGCGATTCCTGCCTTTGTTAAGTCAGTGTCATTTTGTGACAGCTTTTTAAGATATAAAATTGATTTTTCTTTCTTTGAGATCAAAATTAAATTGTCCAGGTTAAAATTTTCCTTATTTCCGTCACCAAAAATAACCAGATGATCTTTAGGCACAGGCCCGTTGGCGGCCTCCCAAACAAGTACATGTTTATTTTTCCATACCGGCGGATCATCAGAAGCTTTGACCAGAATAAAACCGTCCCTGATCGTTCGTTCGGAACCTACTGGCAAAGTATTCGCGGGTTTTCTGCTCTTATTATCACTAAGAAGATTATTCCGGGCTAACGCATGTGATATTTGAGATACGCTCAATTTTACGTTAAAGCGCGCGTTAAATAAGTCCGTTAATTCTCTACGGAGGCGGCCCTCTGAGTTTTCCTTTAAAAAGTCAATCTGCTCTTGCGAATATTGGTAAGAAACTTTTCCTCTTCCATTGCGGATTTTATAGCGCTCCAGCATATGGCGTATTTGGTTAAAGGTTAACTGTAAATTAAAATGCTTATTAAACTTGTCAGTTAGCTCCATATAGCTGCATTCCTTTATATGCTCTGTTAAAAATGCAATATGTTCTTGCGGAGGTTCTTGCAGAGGATAATGCCTTTTTCTTTTTTGAATCGCATTATTCAATTTACGACGTTTCAGAAAGTTCTTTATTTGCTTACGGCTGAATTGTGTATCAAAACGCTTATTGAGCATATCAGTTAATTCATCATAGCTGCGTCCGCTTACGTTTTCTTTCAGAAAGTCTAACTGCTTAGTAGTCAAAATACTTCTTCTGCTCATCCTCTCACCCCTCCAATATTTTCGGCAATCTTATGTTCTTATCAAGGAAATTATCTTCCGCAACCTTGGCTCTTAAAAGCAAGCCGCCGTTTGATATGATACTCGTCGCAACCTCGGTCACAGCTTTGGCCCGGCTGATCTCTTCAATCAGCCGATCCCCGGCCAACTCCTCGTCACTGAGGCGCTCTAGTTGTGCAAACAAATGGTCGTTTAAGTCGGTGAGCTTATTTTTCAATTTGAACCCTCCTATACGCTTACTGCTGGCAAATAGAGCCTTGTTATTTTCCGCTGAACCCTATCCATGCGCCTGCGCTGCTTTTTGTCAGTCAGGCAAACGCCCGCCATTCTCAGGCCGACAACCTTTTTTTCGTCTTCTGTCAGGAGGCTCAATATATCCTGAATAGACATTATGGAATCGTAGTCCACAATATCCGGGATTTCGATTGTCTGATCGTCTTCCAGCGTGGTATCAAGGGAATACGGCGATATATTTGCGGCGCGGCAATCCCTTTTGTACCTCTGGCGCATATTCAATATTTCGAACTGTTGTTTATACAGAATAAAGTTTCTCAGCGTCTTACCCCTTGCAGGATCATAAGATTCAATTGCTTTGAGTGTACAAATGGCTAATTCTTGCCAAACATCGTCTATATCAAGCCTTAACGCTCTAATCGGGGGGATATTTCTTTTTATCGTGCACCGGATCGTACTTTCATGATCCTGGAATATACAATTTCTTTCATTAAGTGTCATAAACTGGCCTCCTACCTTTCATACATAAAATTAAGTCTTGCAAGAGGATACCAACCTATGGTATGATTATTTTAGCTAAGTACCATAGGTTGCTATCCTCTATCTCGGCATATTAAGTACGCCAATACTTAATATGCTTTTTTGTATGCTTCTTTCAATTATTTCTTTATGACCCGCTGTTGTTTTGCTGTTTTTTTAACTCGAAATACTGCCATAGTATTTCAATGATTAGCGAGTTTTTTGTAACGCCTTTTTTACTTGCTTCGTTTCCTATTAGTTCGAATATGTTTTCATTAAGCCTTAATGTAAATCTTATTCTTTCTATGTCATCAATTATCATTTTATTGACACCACCCTTCGATAACATAATATCATATCTTCTATTTGACGTCAATTAGGTGTTTGACATTTTTTAAAATTTGTTTTATACTGATGTCAAAATGACACTTAGGAGAGGTGTTTTAATTATGTCAAGTGCTAATGATAAATTTACTCGTGACAATGAAACAAGATTTACTTTGCGTATTGATACTGAATTATTAGAGAAAATAAGACTACAAGCTTCAGAAAACAAGCGGTCCGCTGCAAAAGAAATAGAATATATTCTTGAACAGTATTTCAAGAATCAAAGTGTTCCCAAAGAATGAATTTAATTTGAGCACAGACATCAATTCCCTTTTCCTTTGCTAAGTTTATTAAAAGTTCATGTAAATCCTTTTCGACAATCAGTGTGATATTTGCCCCTTTGGGGGCTTTATCATTTGCGTCATTCATCTATTAATCCTCCCTGAACAATATTCAAATACCTAGTTTTGTGTCAACATATAATTAATAATGGATGTATCATCATGTATGTATTTCCCATAGGTTGCCTTTATCCAGTTTGCGCCGCTTTCTTTATCTTTGCTGTCCAGCTCCGCCAATATATCGGAGGCTCCGCATCCGTATCCATGCATTGCTAAATAGTTGCAATAGCGTTTAAGCGCTTCCCGTGCTTTTGGAAGTTTGTCATCCAGCCATGAAAAATACGTTATAAGGACAGTACCACGCCCGGTAAAGAAAATTTCTTCCTTGCCGTCAATCATTTTAGTGGAACAGTCAACGCTAACGGGTGTGACAAGTTCACCACGGCCTTGTTTAACATCCCGCGCAAGCCTTGCGCTTGTAAAATCATGCTTGCTGTTTACGTTTATCGCCTCATCCGTAATGTGGATAATGTTATAAGGGTCATAATCGTACCCGGATTCCTTGTTGATTGCTTCTATCGCAAAAACCGCTCCACTATATGCGTCTTCTAATGTAAAAGGTTCATCATCAATCACGCTGTCAAGAACGCCTTCCATAACAAGCCGTGCTTGATAGCCGTAACCATATTTCTGGTTTAGCTCTAAAACTGTACTTAACCGTGGTGCGCCTTTAGTCTTTTTATTCTTTTTCATAACTTAACATCCTCCTTAAAACTATTGAGCTACCGATTGATTATAAATTACCTTGTACCGCTGCTTGGGCCCCGCGATAACAGACGGATACCGATTTAGCTGTAGCCACAACTCGACTTTGTCAACAACGCTTTTTGTGTAGTTATAATCAGTATCCATATGCCCGTTTTTTTCCAAAGAAATCAGTTCTTTTTCGCTTTCGTCAATATCAAGCTGGTTTATAACCGCTCCAATAGCTTGCGAATGCGGATTCCCGGTTTTGGAAAGAACACCAAGCAAATTCGCTATATCCTCTTTATTGAAAAGCTCTTTTTCCGTTTTTAATTCAAGCACTGGAAGGTCAATATCTGCTTTTCGGTAAATCTGTTTCACCGCTAAGAGTATATATTGCGGCTTCATCCCCGCCGCCTCATATAACGCGCTTATTTGCTTTGAGGCCAAACTTACGTTGTACAGACTTTCGGTTCTTGCCACCGTTTTTGTTTCTGCTCTCATATTGAAGTAACCGTCAACCAATTTTTCGTATTGCTCCCAGGCTGTATCATCTTCTAATATTTTCAGAAGTTTGGCGTAACCGCGTTCGGATAGGATGTAGATGTTGTTGGAGTTAGCTACCGATTGCTTAGTGAATACTCCTGCTTGTAAAAGTGGGTCAATCAAATTGACCGACTTTAAATCCACAATATCAACACCATTAATAAATCTTTTGAGGTTCATATTAATAGCTTGATTTATTGCTTTTAATTCCCTGCCGTGAATCTCTGCAATCTCCTTCACAAGCATTGCCTTTTTACCTTTTCCGAACCCTCCTTCAATATCGTGGAAGGTCATGCCGGATACTGTTTTTTTACCGTTAATAATTAATTCGTTCATTGATCTTTCTCTCTCCTCTCAAAATTGGGGCATCTACAATCTAGCGCGCATTTTACTGTTGTTTGGCTGTATGTGATTCCATTAGATTTATAAAGAACGGTTGTTCTTTTCTCGTCAAATTGTGTATACAATTTAAGCAATAAGCGTCACACACTCTTTCGCCGTTTAGAATCTGCTGTAAATGAGCGTTCTTGTCTAGCAGACTATTTTTTTCATATTTCAGTGATTCAATTTGCATTTTTAACTTCCTTTGATTTTTAAAAATAACGCATCCTCCATTCTTTATTAAAGCCAAACATTGTAAATTAGTTCTGCCTCCTGTATACTTTTGGGTAGGGAAGGAGGTGTTTTCATATGTCAGATAGTGCAACCTTGATACATATTAAGGAATTATCAAGGCAATCAAAGGTTCTTAATTTCTACAGTGTTCAGAAGTATACACAAATGACCACAGATCATCTTGATTCTGAATTACGTTGCTTGATTGATGAGGGTAAGATCAAATGTGTTCAGTATGCGGATAACGTACCCTACAGATTCCATCTAATGGCCTAGCTGAAATTCTTTATGTTTTTTTCATGCATCGCCATAAAATCCTGCAGGGACGTTCTTTCTATGTAGTCCTCTGAAAAGAACATGACTTCGGTTCCGTCTTTGATTTCCAGGTTGTGAAGGGCCGTTTCTGGTTTTTCGTGACCGCCGCGCATTGCGGCGCGGGTTGTCTTGAACAGATCCGCTAACTGAACCAAGCAATTGGAACATGTCTTTGCCTCTTCGTTGACGTTTGTCAAAGCGTTCAAGTAAGCCTCATATTGATCTGCCGTCCTTTTGATATCAAGTCGATTAATACGTTCCAGACATTTTTCGATTTCTTTTACCTTGGTTAAGATATCATCAAGGTTGTGGTTCGCGTGTAGATTGATTGTGAGTTCTTCCATAAATTCATATCTCCTTTTTAATCCCCGCTCATGCGGTGGATAGCATTTATTTGACTTTCATAGAGCTGCCTGTATGCCGCCCGGTGAAGGTATTCCCATTTTGGAAACCCCTTGGCAATGATCTGATACGGCTTTGCTTGTGTTGGCATACTCTAACGCTGTAGCTACGTCATTTCCTACTGCCCACCAGTCTCCTGGCTCTTTTTCTATAAAACGTATTTTATATCCGTTCCATATTTCTGTTTTGAGTTTCATTCGTTTCACCTCGGTTTGTTTTTCTAAATACGTTCCTTGTTATCCAATCACATATAATGCAACAAGGAGCGGTTATTCCTTATAAACTGGAATTTTCCAACGCCCTTTAACTTTGATCGCACCTTCTACGCCGTTACCCTTTAATAAGCCGTAGAGCGTAACCGGGTGCATTCGCATCCGCTCCGCGAACTCTTTTGGTGTTTCATAATAAACGTTTTTATGCAGAATTGGCACTTTTGTTTTCTGCTTTACGAAAGCCGCTATGTCAATTGCTGTGCTGTTCATAACGCATCACCCTTTCTAAACTTTCTCATAATTAATTGTGAGAGTCATTTGCTCAAAAGGTGGTTCTTTCCTAAAGTTTAACGGCAATGGTAATTTAAGTTGTCTACACACTATTTCAACCATTCCGGCTATCTCACTTGGTGTGTTACCCTGTCTTTCCATTACTCGACGTATTTCTTTTATGTAGCCGGTTCCTGCTGTGATGACAGCGACACTATTTGCATTAGTTAAATACATCCCAGTTTTACGAATAGTCGGCAAGATATCTTCTGTAACAAGGTTTTGAAAATTAATTGCCTTTTCATTTTCTGCTTTGAAACAGAGCTTATAAAGAATACTCTCCGAAATAAATTCTGGAAGACCCTCTTTCCCAACAAGTGGAGAATTTCCGTCATGCCCACAAGTGGGCACGCCCATTCCTTCGAGATACCCCCTAACCCTTTCCCAACGAATAACTGTATTGCCACTATCGGCAATGCGAGTAAATCCTAACTCCCTTGCAACATCTTCCAAATACAGTTCAGGTTCACCATTTGCATTGAGCCTTCCCCTTATGCCTTTTACATTAATTAATTCGTTCATTAGATTGCCTCCCTTACCAACATTGCTTCATCGCTGAAAAATATCTTGTTAATATCAGCGTCAGGGAATGTCGCTTTAAATTTGTAAATGAATCCTGTTCCAGCTCTAACAACGCCTCTTTCGATTTGTGCGTAGTATGATAATGATACATCTAACGCGCGAGCCATAAATTCTTGCGATTTGTCCTTAAATAGACGGTATTCCTTTAAACTTTTCATCTTTCTTGCCCTCCATTTCAATTAGCTATTTCCTAGCTAATGTTATTTTAAACTATTATTTCGTAGCTGTCAATGGTTTTATAGCTATTATTTTGTTGTCAGCAATAGTATTGCTAGCAACGAAAAAATATTTTACTTGCAAATAGGAATAATATTGCGTATAATCATTTTGAGGTGAACACGATGGATCAAAATATTTTAGGCGATAGAATCAAAACTTTACGAATGGAAAAAGGTATAACACAAGCTGAATTATCACAGGCACTTGACAAATCAGACAGCGTTTCAAGAATGTGGGAGCTAGGCAAATCCAAACCCGATATAGACACACTTGTCAAAATGGCTGAATATTTTAATTGCTCAACTGACTATTTACTAGGCGTAAGCAAATACAGAAGTACAGATGAACAATCGAATTTCTTAGGTGATTTAGAAGTATTTAGGGAAGACCTCCTAAAACTTCCAAACTGGAGTAAAGTCTTATATATTTGCTTTGAAGTGGTCGCAAGTCACAAAAAGATGATGACTATTGAACCCTTATACAAAACCTTTAGTGAAAAATGTTATATTATAGTTGACACATTATATTCAATGGCATCCGTAATGGATAGGGTACATTTCCCTGCATTTAAAACAGTTCCGCATGTGTTAGAATCTGAATTAAACGATTTATCTCGCGATTATAGAAACATACTTGTTTCAACAAGCGCACTTCTTGTTCTATTTGAATCTCAGATTCAGGAAAAAGCTCAAGAGCTTAATCTTGACTTGAATCTGTAAACTCATAGTTATGTACAAGCTCGTTCATCTAAGAAACCTCCTCGGTTATTAATTGCTCAGGTTTTACCCCTAAAGCCTTTGCAATTTTGAATAGTACATCCGCTTTACAGGTTTTACCGTTGTTGATGGCTGACAGCGTGGTTCTTGATACGCCGCTAAGCTTTGCTAAAATCGAAAAAGTGTATTCTTTTTCAGCCATTGCCATACCTAACTTAAATTTACTAACGTTCATGAGTTAGCCCTCTCTTTCTATAACGTTATTTAATTGCAAATTTATTTTATACCGTTATTAAATAAATGTCAAGTTATTTCCGTAAATTGTAGTATTTATTTTTAAATTGCGGCATTATATTACTGAGGTGATTGAAATGCAATTTTGTGATAGGCTCAAAGCTTTGAGAATTGAAAAAAAACTTTCTCAAACTGAATTAGCTTCACAATTCGGAAAATCCGAAAGTGCTGTTCGTATGTGGGAAACCGATAGGTCAAAACCAGACTGCGACACTCTGCTGAAATTAGCAGAGTATTTCGATGTGTCGACTGACTATTTGTTAGGAAAGTGCAAATTTAAAAACGATAGTGAACGAGATAGTCACAATAGAATGCTTGATGGCATTAACGATACATTTGATGATATGCCTGTGAGCGTAAAGAAGCGGTTTTCAAGCATTTTCTATGAATTATTAAAGGGTTATGAATTTTCTGAATGTGATGATGAATTAGCTGAATTGTATTTGGATTTACTGTTAAGCTTAAGTATCGGAGCTAGCGTATCTGTAGGTATAATTTCGTCCATGTTTGGATTTCATAAAGAAAAAGACGGCAAGCTATTAAGTGAAGACGTATTAGAAATTTTCCTATATGAGTTTTCAGCAAGTTTAGATTTTATTACTCAAAAAACTAGAGAGTTTGAACAGAAGGCTAAGCCAATAGCCTTGTCCCTGTTCTCGCCAGACATTACATTTAAAGCTAATAATAATGATAATTTGACAGTTTTAAAGAGACTGGAAAAATTTGAGCAAAACATGGTTAGCGAACAACATGGGCTCTCATAATCTGGCTGATTTCTACTTCATCTTGACCCCACTACCAAAAATCTGATATACAGTTTTATAAAGGACGGTGAATAATTTATGCCAAAACGAACAAACGGAGAAGGAACAATATATCAACGTCCAAACGGCTTATGGTGCGCTGAATTGACAATCGGATATGATGGCGATGGAAAACGTATTAAAAAAAATTTCTCCAGTATGGACTTGGAAAAGTTACAAAAGAAATTGAACGATGAAAAATATAAAGTAAATCGAGGAATTGTTACGGAAACAAATTCATATACAGTTTATGAATGGGTAAAATTTTGGTTGGAGAATTACAAAAGGGATTTGAAACCGACAACATATGATACATATGAGTACACATTAGAATGCCATATCAAAGATGGTGTCGGCCATTATAAGATTAACAAATTAAGGCCGGAAATGTTACAAGCTTTCTATAACCAAATGCGGGATAAAAAATTATCTACGAGTACGATACGAAAAGTCCATCTTGAATTAAACCAAGCATTTGAACAAGCAATTAAGAATAATCTGTTGTACGGTAACCCATGCAAAGCCGTTACCGTACCAAAAATAGAGCCGAAAGAAGCAATTCCGCTGACTGTAGACGAGCAAGCTATATTTGTAAAGAATTGTCCGAAAACAACGTTTGGCAATATATTTTTATTCGCTTTAAACACTGGTATGCGTTGCGGCGAAATAGTCGCCCTAACGTGGGATGATGTAAATTTTAATACAAAAACAATTACAGTAGCCAATACAGCAGCGACAGTAAAGAATAGAGAGCGTCAGAGCGAAGAAGACAACAAAACAAAAATGATAATCAACTCGCCAAAAACACAAAAAGGAGTTCGAACGATACCATTAAGTAATGCTGCTTTAGTTGTACTTCAAGAACAAAGAGATAAGCCGCAAAACAAGATTTTTGTTTTTTCTTCAAAGGTTGGCACTATCTTTAGGCCACGGAATATCGTAAGAAGTTTTGACGAGTATAAAGAGAAGATTTTTTTAGATGATGCGATTACCATACATAGCTTACGCCACACTTTTGCAACTCGGTTATTGGAAAAAGGGGCAAGCGCGAAGGTAGTAAGTGATTTACTTGGGCATTCATCAATTCAGGTAACACTAGATACATACAGCCATGTATTACCGAACCTAAAACAAGAAGTAATCAGTTTACTAAACTAATTACCGTACAATTACCGTACTTATGAGCAAAGGTTATATTACCACACAAAAGAAAAACCGCCTAGAATGTTGATTCTAAGCGGTTTTTTCTACTCGCCTGAGAGGAGTCGAACCTCCGACCAAAGGTTTAGGAAACCTCTGCTCTATCCACTGAGCTACAGACGAATAACCGTGTTTAATTATATAAAATAAATGAGCATTCGTCAAGTATAAAATTTTACCCGCAGAAGTTTAGCTTTTAGAATAAACAGACCAAAAACGGCGAAAAAAAACAAGCCATCCAAGAAACTAAAAAACAAGAAAGAGAATATCAACAGTCAGCGAAAAAAATTCTGTGAAACACAGCGATTTTAGCCCACAACAAAAAAACCTCAAAAAAGGGCTAACAGAGCTAAAAGGGCTAAAAGGGAATATATGGTATATTGTTAAAGTTAAATAATCTCTGTCAGATATGACCAATGTTACCTATTATCCTGTTTCGTAATACGCAGAGTAATCATATAGCAGAAGTTCATCCCACATAAGCGCCATTAAATGCTTCCTTGTCATTTTGCCTTGCTTCTCTTGTATACGGAAATTGTTCAATTGCCTTAACATAAACAATTCCATTAAATTAAACGCCAACAAGATAAGAAGCAGTATTTTCTCATCTGCTCCATCGCCATGAATATAACAATGGTCCGCGTGGAAATAGGCTTTTAGCATCCTGAATCCATTATTTTCTATATCCCATCGCTTATTCATGATTAGCCAGACTGTTTCTGATGGAGTACCTTTTGGCAGTGTGGTGATACACCATATTTCACGTTCCTCTATCTTGCCTTTTGGCGTTGTCCACGTTTCAACAAATTTTATAACCTTATGTTTTCTGTTGTCCCGTCCATGCTGAAATGATCCTCATCCCAGACCGCCACATGTTTCTTTCCATGCTCAAATACTTTATCCGCAGGGCGATTCTTGAATAAAGGATGCCCCGCTTCAAATAGTCTATCGCTGATTTCCCAGCTGGATAAGCCATTCAAAGTCATTTAAAAATACTTCTTACAATTTCCGCAGCAGTATCATCGACTACCCATTCACCGTCCTCTGTTCTCGTATAACGCAGCGGTTGATTTTTTATTTATTACCGCTTGTGGTACGGGAACGCAGTAATTGGCTGTGGTGGCTCGGTACAGGTCTAACGGGAGCTAATTCTTTCGGATTGTTTATCATATTCTATACCTTAGCAAAGTCCTCTTTGCTCACAATCAGTGGGTGGCTGCCTGGTATTATAATCCATTCCGATCTGTCGGTGGGGGTTTGAACTTTATCGCCAATACGCGACTATTCATGCTTGCGCGTCGATTTCGGCAATTATGGCTTCTTTCGGTGAAAGCGAAAAGCAAGAGCCGCTTTCCGCTAAAATGTCAAACGACACGTTTTTCCATGTTTGCTGATATCCAAGCCTATCCTGCCCTTTATAATCAGCGTCAGAAAACACTTTAAATTCGGCGAAGTCCTCCGGCGTTTTATTGGAGTTCTCCGAAAGATAGTCCGCAAGTGGAATTTCGACCGTACTGTCGTCAAAGGGGTGTCAGCTTTTTTGTTTAACGCAAAATAATTGTGCTTATAGTTTTGCATTACATTTCCTCCGTTCGATTTTTGAAGTACATGGTCCATTAGCAGCCACCCCCATTCCACATTTGGAGTGATGGTGGGTAGTCGTGAATTTCTCTTATTAATGAATGGTATTTTCAGACATAACTTTTAATCCCCTTGAAAATTATTGGTTTACAAACCAAACCCAAGAGGTTATAATTCTGGTAGTAACCTTGCTTCGGCTTGGTGTCTTTCGGAAAACGCTCTCTTACTTTGGTCGGTGAGGTAGCGTATTTTTGTTACTGTTTTGGCGTTTGACTTGCTGATGGGAACGCCGTTATCGACGTTACAAGCTCTAATGTGATAAAATGTGAATAGTTTTGACTGCCTATGAAAGGATTGCCAAGAAGTTAAACGTTGTTTTCAACGTCTTTATCATATATGACCACGTTTTTATCAATGTATCAATAGTTAAAAAAATATTTTTGGATGGTGCAGTATGATTAATATACGCCTTAAAGAATTAAGAAAAGCCAAAAGTGTTACACAAAAGCAGGTTGCCAAAGCAATAAATATTACAGAGTGAAACTATCAGTCGTTTGAATATGGAATGGTGCGGAAACAGAGCTTATTCATCTGTACGAGCTTAATTACAAGGGCTGCATAAGTTGCCTTGAATGCAAACGAAAGAATGGAATCAGTACGGGTAAATGTGCTATGAATGATGGATTAAAACCTGTGCTTGAAAAAATTGCGGAATGCGATTCGCTAATATTTGGCTCGCCAATCTATTTTGGAGAAGTGACGGAAATGATGCGTTCATTTATGGAAAGACTCCTATTTCAATATTTGTCTTACGATAAAGATCGGACGCCGCTGTTTGATCGGCGTATAAAAACAGCGTTTATATATACCATGAACGCGCCTGAATCTGTTATGGAAAAGGTCGGGTATACAGATAAATTTAAAGCTAACGCAACATTGTTGGAATGGATTTTAGGCCCGTCGGAAATGTTGATTTCAACCGAAACCCTGCAAGTCGACGATTATAGTAAATATAATATGTCCATGATAAATGAGGCGGAACGACAACAACGGCGTGAAGGCGTATTCCCCAAAGACTGCCACAAGGCATATGAAATAGGCAGGAAAATGACTGAATCATTATAGACGTTTGGGTGTGGATAAGATGTTGGGTTGGAATTCCTCCCTGGCATGGCTGTCCTAAAATTATTTGCAGGCTTTTACTGGAAAGAATAGATTTATCCAAATATCTTTCGGATAAATCAGAACCAGTATTTTCAGCGAAAAAGCAAACATCAACATACTGTATGTGAAATAATTTAGAAATTTGGATCAGGGGATGATTTTGTGAGATTGAAGTTTAATAAAAAATACTTATGTGCTTTTATTATTATTTTTATAATTGAGACAATAATAGCCATTTACATAAACGATAATTTTATCAGACCTTATATTGGAGATGCTTTAGTAGTAGTCTTGATTTATTGTTTCGTGAATACGTTTGCTCCAAAAAGAATTTCTCTGCTGTCTCTGTATATCTTTATCTTTGCTGTGCTTGTAGAGATTGGGCAGTATTTCAATTTGGCGGAGTCACTTGGAATTAATAATAAAGTTGTAAAAATAATTATTGGCTCTACCTTTGACATGAAGGACATTGCCTGCTACCTGGCTGGTTGCGTAGGATTATTCCTATTTGAAACGATAACGGAGAAAATTACAAATAGTAGAATATAAATTAATTCGTTCAAAATGTAAGACTGTTTCAGGGCATCTTTTCATCTGAAGGTGGAGGAGATTGAAAATTATGCCCGTTTATTTTATCAGGCAACAAAAGCATAGCTTAACATGGCATACCAGAAAATAAAAAGTGTGCAGGATTTGACAGCCTTCGACTTTCTGTATGCTATGCTCTTTTTTAGGTTGCCGCATCAAAGTGGGTGTTTCAAACTTTTCCATCATTTCTGCTAATTTTCGTTGATATTAACAGGAATACTTTGAGTGTCTTTGCCTTCATAAAACACACTCCTATTGCGTCCTTCTTTTTTGCTTTATAAAGGGCGTTGTCGGACAAGTCCAAAGCGGCTTCCAGTTTGTTCACAGGAGCCGCCGGAGCGATGCCTAAGCTAACTGTGACGGATATACTGTCGTCTTTAATTTTATTGGTGTCTCTGCAACGATTAGACGTACGCGCTCTGCAAGTTGCACTGCGGAAATTTTATCAATATCAGCTACAAAGATAATAAATTCCTCGCCGCCGTAACGCGCAAACAAATCATAGGAACGCAGTGTTTTCGCAACACGTGCAGAAACTTCTTTTAATACCATATCACCAGCCCGATGTCCATATGTGTCGTTTATTTTTTTATAGTAATCTAAATCGAACATAATAAAATAAGATTCGCTGTTCGTTCTGCTAACTCTATCCATCTGGTTGACAACGGCCTCCATAAAATACCGCCGATTATATATGCCGGTTAACGAATCTGTATTCGAAAGCGTTTCCAATTCTCCTTTTATCGCCTTTAAATCCTGATTGTTTTGTATAATAGCGGCGACTAAAATACTTACGCATATGCTGATTAGAACCGACACCCATGTTTCTGGAAATTCGTACCATTCCTGAACAGGTAAAATGCGAAGATACCATCCGGCGTTCGAAATTCTCAGTTCTCTTTCGATATAATTTATATTTTTATTATAGCTGTGTCCGCTATTGGAGATAACCTGCTTCTCACTATTATCGGGGTTTATCCTCCACATTTCATATGCGAAGCCTTGAATTTTAAGCTCGTTCAAACCTGCTCCGTCTAAGGCTTGTGGATATTTAAGTGTGACGGAAACCAATCCCCAAAAACGCTTTGTCCCATCCAACTCGTTAATGAACACCGGCAACCTTCCCACCAGTATTTGTCCTCCCTGAACGGCATCAAAAGGCCCCCCTAGCACAAGCTGTTCGGTTTCCTTTGCCATAACAGCTTCCCTATTGCCCGCGCCTTCCGAGAAAAAATCGAGCCCGATTACCGACTCGTTCCCTTTCAGTGGATAAACATCGGACACGACACCATCAGGAGCAATCAGGACATTAAGAATAGCCGGATCATCAATGAGTGTTGCGGCTATCTGATCAAAATTCTCAATTTCACCGCGGTTTTGCAAAATAATGGAGGAAAGTATCTGTGTTTTATATAGCAGCTTTGACATAACATCATTGATTTTAATACTTTTCTCTAGAATCAACTGTTCCATTGTCAGCGTTTCGACTTTGCTTCTATTCAAAACCATAGCGAAAACCAGTAATAGACATAGCGATAATGTAAGTAAAAAAACAATGATCGTACGGGTATTTATACGTTTGGGATTTTTTGTGTATATAATCAGTAATTTATCAAACATTTTCAACCTCTTTAACTATAGCCGATTCTCGGCCGATTATAATAATAGTCTTACCATTATTTATGCAAAAAAAATTACAATTTAATGGAAAAGTTCTGATTGTTGCCTGAAAATATTTATAAGTTCAGGCGCTAAATGCTTTTCCGCCTCCCCTATAATAATATTAACAGCGGTTTCGTGAGGCAGAGTATTTTTATAGGGGTACTTTAAAACCAACGTATCATATATATACGTCGGCTATTGCCAAATGTTCGCCAGGGCCAGGGTTAGGTTATCGAAAAGAACAAGGCTGCTTAATGTAAAAGCAGCCCGTATTAGTTGTATAGAAAAGATCTTGTAATATACCGAAACAATTTTCATTGTTTTTTCGGCTATACTAATTTCAATTCGGAACCACTGTTTCATCAGTAGCTTTGTTTACGCAAAACCGCCCTTATAGGCTGTCGGGTCTCTTTCCGGTACGCAGCCAAACCGAACGCCAAAGGGCAGGGCGTGATGCGTTCTGAGCGCAGAAAGAGTGGTTTGAGAATGGAATTAGTATCACCGATATGGAAATTAAATTTGCTATAGTTTAAAAGCACTTACCATTGTCCTAAACAGCTCCGCTTGACTGGAAAGCTCTTGTGCGGTGGATGCCTGCTCTTCACTGGTAGCAGCGGTTGACTGTGTTACAGCCGCTATTTGGCTCACGCCTATATTGATTTGTCCAATCGCTTCCGATTGACGTATAGAAGCGTCTGTGGTTTCTTCAACGATAGAGGCTATCTTAACAATTTCAGAAACGATTGTTTCAAGGGCTTGGGCCGCCTTATTCGCAATTTGTGAACCTTTCTTTACTGTTTCTATCGAGCCTTCAATTAAATGGGCAGTATCTTTTGCCGCACTTTGACTTTTTTTCGCAAGAGTTCTTACTTCTCCTGCAACAACAGCAAAGCCTTTGCCGTGTTCGCCTGCTCTTGCCGCTTCAACTGCTGCGTTAAGCGCCAATAGATTGGTCTGGAAAGCAATATCTTCAATCACCTTAATGATTTGGGATATATTACTGGAAGATTCATTGATTTGCTCTATAGCTGTCAACATTTCGTACATTTCCTTATTACCGTTTTCTGCGGTTTCCTTTGCGCGTAAAGCAAGTTCGCTGGCGTGTTTGGCATTTGCAGCGTTCTGTTGTGTCTGACTTGCAATATCTTCAATAGTAGCGTTTAATTCTTCAACAGAACTGGCCTGTTCCGTTGTGCCTTGCGCCAAAGTCATACTGGCCTGTGATATTTGGGTTGCACCGGAGGCCACCTGATCGGTAGCAGAATTAATTTCGCCAAGCAGTTTGTTAAACACTTCCACAATCGTATTAATAGAGGTTCGCATTGCTATAAAATCTCCGGCATATTCACTGGTGATAGAGCGCGTTAGATCCTGATCTGACATGCTTCCAAGCACGTCGCTAATTTCCGTTATGTAGGCGGCAAGCATTTTTAAAGTATTGTTTAATGCGGATTTCATTTTATTAAATTCACCTTTATAGCTGCCGTTCACGGAAACCTGCAAATTACCGTTAGATAATTGATTCATTACGTCAATAGCCTCTTTTATAGGCGTAACAACAGCCGCCAGCAGCTTATTAACGCCATTGGCCATTTTGCTCCAGTCGCCTTTGTATTGAGAGGTATCCATGCTCACGTCCAAATTACCTTTGATTGCGTCATGAATTATGCCATTAATATCGCTATTGAAATTTTTAAGATTTGACTGTACATCCTTAAAAGAATTAGACAGAATTACTTTCTTTCCCGGTAATTGTTGAATATCCACATCAAAGTTACCGTTTCCAAATTCCGTAACGATGCGAATTGCTTCCAAAACATCGTTACTCATTCCGTGAATAGCGCCGTTAATCCCATTAGAAACAACTTTAAATTCACCCTTATAATACGATATGTCTATCCTTGAGTCAATATCTCCCGCATCAATTTCACGGGACATCTTGTTTATATCATATACCAATTCCTGAACTATATTTTTAAGGCTTAGTAAATTGTTCGATAAGCCCGCAATTTCATCCGTGTTGTTGCTACCTACCAAAACGTCAAAATTACCTTCGGATATTTTTCCCGCGGCATCTGCTACCGCTGTGATTCTTTTCGTGATTATATTGGCTATTACTATAGCTATTATAAACGAAAAAAATACAATTAGCAATGAAATTATCAATACTATGGTTTTGGACATATCCGCCAGATTTTTCGCTTCATTGGAGGTTTCTATTCTTGTTTCTCTTGCCGTATTTATCAAGGAATCTATAAGGTCATTTATCTCGGTGGCAATTGCATTGCCTCTTGTTAAAGCGTCATCTGCCTCGTTCTGTTCGCCTTCCAGCGCATGATTAAATATTTCAGTTATTATTCCGTCATACTCGCTGTTAATCATTAGTTGAAGAGTTTCAACAGATGCTTTTCTTGAGTTTTTACCCTCCTGGTCTAATTCGGTATCCGCTTCAAGAGATAAGAAGTAGTCTTGAAAACTGTTATCTATATTATTTTTTATTGTATTATATTCGTTCATTATAGGTTTCAGGGCTTCTTCTTTACCACTTCTTAAAACGGCTGTGGCAGCTAAGCGTCTGTATCTGGCATACGACCTGCCAATATTAAGCAAGGATACACTTCTGGAAACAGATCCGTCTAATGTATTACTATAGCTTGCATTAACCCTGCTTAACTGAAAAAGACTAATTGCCGCCATAATTATAGCCAAAACAATCACTATTCCAAACCCAAGCAGCAATTTCCACTTTATTTTTAAATTATTGAACATTGTTAGTCCTCCTAATTTTTATTATTAATTTTCTATAGGTAAATTTGTATTAACCGCCAAATACTAATGGTTATCAAAAAAATTTTTATTTTTATGCCCAATGCAGTAAAAATGTATCTCGCAAACGTCAATTTTGTTGCAGACACAATTATTTTATGTTAGCATAAGGTGGCAATTCTGTAACCATCATTAGGATGGTGGTTTTTCAAAAAACATAATAGGACGTGTTAACATGATGATTAAAAACAATCGTATGCTTCTGAGAGAAAAGCTAATACATTTACTTGATGGCTTACCCGATAAAAGGGTTATATATATCTGCGCACCCGCTGGGTACGGCAAAACGGTCGCTGTTCGGCAATGGCTGGAGCAAAGTGTACACGCAAGCGCTGTCATAGCACTGGACGAGTATGATAATGAACCAGCGCGGTTTTGCTCGCGGTTTTGCTCTGCCTTGCGACGTTGCCAGCCTGAAAACGTTGCGCTTAATGAGATTACTTCCCATTTCGCATTTGAAAGCGCGCCGGTTGAGTTTACTCTCCAAGCTATCGACATGCTGTCGGATATGAAAAATACAAAACTTTTTATCGACGATTTGCACTTAATCCATGATAAACGAGTATTGCACCTGATAATAAGTTTTATGGATCGTTTGCCGGGATGCTTTCAAGCCTTGTTGGCCAGCCGCAATGACCCGCCTTCCGAACTTTCAGAGTTTTGGATGGACAATAATGGTATTGCTCACGTTACTGCGGAGGATCTTCGTTTTAGCTGTGATGAAATAATGCTGTTGTACGAAAAGCTGGGAGCTTCGATTACGTCGGATCAGGCGGGCGATATTTACCGCTTTACCAGCGGTTGGGCCATAGGTATCGGCGCGGTTTTGCTGTCCGGGGGAAATCTGCACGGAGAGAGCCTGGAATTTTTAGAGGAATTTATTGAGACAAACGTGTGGCAACGATGGGATGCCGAAACACGAGAATTTATGCAGCAAACATCCGTTGTACATGAGATGGTTCCGTCCCTTTGCCACGTGCTGACTGGCAACGAGGACAGCGAAAGCCTACTCAGTGAGTTGGTACAGCAAAGCGCGTTTATAATGAAGACAGAACAAGGTACTTATCGGTATCACCATTTGTTTCACGGTTTTTTGCGTCATATTCTGGAACGGCGAGACGGGGCGTTTTCCCGTGGGCTTCTGGAAAAAGCGGGATGTTGGTATCTGACGCAGGGATTTTTACAGCGCTGTAGATTGCTTTATCAAATGAAAAAGCGCCGAGGGCATTGCTAAATGCTTTCAGTTTTTGGAAGTGGATGACCGTAATAATTTTGTTATCGGTAGGATTTTGTCCGTAATACAGGTGATAGACTTTGCGGCAGAGCGCTATCCATTTCTATACTATATGATGGCATGGTCGGCGCTTGCCGAAGGGCGCGTAGAGGATATGATGCGCTGCATGGACAATTACTACGCGCGTTATCCCGAAATCGCGCAGCACGATCCCGCGCATGCTCATAATATTTTCTTTATGCGCATTATGGATTTCCGCACGCCGCTCGGCGGCCTGCCAACAAGAGATTGGCGCACTGCCCGCAGAATTAGCTACAGAAGGCGGAAAAGGTTCCATTACGATGAACATGCCGCTGGTTCACCGCTGTACCCGTGATTTTTCCGAGTGGTCTACCCCGCATGTTGAGCCTATGATGGCACAAATAAAGGCTGTACTTGGCGGACTGTTCGGTGAGGAAGTTGGCTTGCTTTTTGAGTGTATGACGGCAGGTTTGCTGTACGAGCAGGGAAAATTGGAGCAGGCCCAGGGCCATGCGTTGGCGGCTAATCAGGAAATTGGGGAGCATTTTGTTCCTGAATCAAAATTCTGTGCAATATCAACACTCGTTTACATTCTGGACGCACTCGGCCAGACGGAGCAGGCGGACGAAGCATTAGGACGCATTGCCGACATAATCGAACGGGAAAAAGCCTACTACCTTAATTATAATTTCAGTGCGCTGAAGATGAGACGCAAGCTCGTAAAGGTGGATAGGGCGGCTGCTGACAGATGGTTTAAAGAGCATGGAACTGCCCTATATGACGAGCTGGATTTTTACAGGCTGTACGGACATATGACCACATGCAGAGCCTATATAACAAAAGGCGAATACGACGCTGCTATCCTGTTGTTGACAAAGGTTATAGATTTAGTAACGGCTTACAACAGACCGCTGGACGTCATAGAAGCACAAATTCTGTTGTCTATAACTTATTGGAAAAAGGGAACCGGATTCCAGAGGGATGCTGTGAGATATTTAGAGCAGGCGCTTGAGACAGCATATGAATACGGCTATACGCAATTATTTGTAAATGAAGGGGCAGAGCTTTTTGATATGTTGATTTTACTTCAGAAACGTGAAGAACATCAAAATGAATCACTTGCTGGTTTTATCAATACACTTTGCCAAAAGGTGCAGGAACACTACAAAGGTTATTTGACCGGCGGTCTTCCAACAACATCCGAAAAATATGCAGACAAGCAGTTAATGGTTATGAGGCTGTTATGTGAAGGGAAAAGTCAAAGGGAAATTGCCGAAGCTATGGGAATCAAGCATCCAACGCTGCGGTCGCATATTACCACGATTTATCAAAAGCTTGATGTAGCGAATGAAACAGAAGCAGTGGTAAAAATCAAAGCGTTGGGGTATTGATAAGTAAAGAGTTGGAAAAGCGAGGAGGGTTGTCATGTCAGAAACAAATGATCGTATGATACCAAGGAAAAAATTTATGAGATTACTGGACGGGCTTTCAGGTGAACAAATCGTTTATATCTGTGCGCCCGCGGGGTACGGCAAAACAGTAGCAGCCGAGCAATGGCTGGAACAAAGCGGGCGCGTGGGCGCGGTTATTACACTTGATGAACGCGATAATGACCTGACGCATTTTTGTGCACGTTTTTGTGTTGGCCTATGTCTTTGCCAGCCTGAAAACGCCGCGCTACAAAAAATAATAAGACACCCTGCTTTTGACAGTGCACCCGACGAACTCACCCTGCGCGCGCTTGACTCTCTTTTTGATGACGGAGACGTATGCCTTGTCATAGATGACTTGCACTTTGTCCATGATAAAGAGGTGCTGCGCTTACTGCTTGCTTTTCTCAAGCGGCTGACAGAAAATTTCCAAATCATACTGATTAGCCGTAACGAGTTGCCCCCTGGTTTTTCGGAGCAGTGGATAAAGGGCACCCTTGTACGCATTGTTGCAGACGATCTCCGTTTCAGCCGTGAAGAAATCGTGCTGTTGTATAAAAAATACGGTTGTTCTATAACGCTCAAGCATGCAGGCGATATTCGGCATTTTACGGACGGTTGGGCAATCGGCATCAGTGCGGTTCTTAT